>SNQJ01S0198378.1:0-17208 GCA_010110895.2 Picea sitchensis
AGAAACCAAAATTATCACCTATGTTCAAGAATAATAAAAAGTTATATATTAAAAAAAACGGGGACAAATACGAGAATCTTGTAATATAAGCATAATTCAGAAATTTTTCAAAGAACATTAAGCAATATTTTGCATTACCGTAATAATCTATTCGAGTATGGCCCTTTTCAACCTCATTGACATGTAAGTTCGAACTTGTAACTTCAGGTTTGCTGTGTGCGATTACAGACCTGTCTGAACTCAGGTGCAGAAGATTGTGAATAGTAGTTTCTGCTGAAGAATACCTGAAGCCATTAGTTTCTGCTGAAGAATGCCTGAACCCATTAGCTTCTGCTGAACAATGCCTGAATCTATTAATTTCTCCTTTCTTTGTGTTCGTAAGAGGTGTACCTGGAACAAGAGTAACAGTTGATAAATTAATTAGCGGGAATGGTAGGTGGTGAATTGATGGCGGGCTTTGGATTTGAATGGATGTGGATGATGGGCATGGATACGGATGGTGGTAGATGGGTCGGAGGGCATGGGCATGGATGATGTATGGATGGTGGTAGATGGGCGGAGGTGGTAGAGAGGATTGGGCGTAGGGACGGGTAGCCGGCCGGAGGGCGGAGGTGATCGACGACGGGAGTCGGACGGGAGTGGGACGTCGTGAAAGGACGGCCGGCAAAGGTCGGTTTCGTTTGGCCTTTAGCCTACACCTAAAATTAATAAAATATCATATTATATATAGACATGGTCTTCTGGTTATTACTGTTTGCTAAACGATAACTTTGACATTTTGACATGGACAGCGCAAGGGCTCAGAGAGTTCAAAAATTTATGCACAGCGTTCTTTGCATTTTGCAATGACCATCAATGGTTACTGCTTTTTTGTCATTCTGTTGAGCAATTATAGCAAAATTTGACTTGTCTTGTGAAAGCCCATGTAATTTACGCATTTAAAAATGTGCCACGTATCAAAATGATTTCAGTGTGACCATTCTGTAGCATATAAGTCACTTCGTATTTATATACTCTACTTTAAAATCATATTTATAACAAATATTATAGTTCAACTGCAACAGGAAATATGGAGCATATATGTTGGAAACATGTTAACGAATTTTCTCATGTGTTTACATGCATATGCACAGGTACATGTGCATGCATGCAATCTTATGAACTGTTAGTGTAACTATGTGATCTACTCATGATCAACCTGTGTAACTGAGTGATAGATGTTATATATATGAGCATACCCATAGAGGTAGAGTACAATGCGAGCTAGGAGCAGCGAGTGTGTGAGGAGAGGATGATTGTGTGCCTATGAAGGCTATTGTAGTTCTCCCTCGAATAACAAAAGACCAATAATTATTGTCCGTGGTTTTTTCCCGATTTGGGTTTCCACATAAATCATTGTGTCAAGTGTACAATTGATGTGCATGGTTCTATGCGTGTTTGATCTTGCTTAGTTTATGATCTGTTATGTATGTTATGTTTTTCTTCTGCTACTAACAAGTGGTATCAGAGCTCAAAGTTGAAGCAGCAGAGAGCGAAGGAGAAAAGAATATGGTCGTTGGATTGAAGAGCCGAGCCGAGCCAAGTGAAGTGGAGAGCCAAGGATGGGTTTTATTACATCATCGTGGATCATCCTTGTACATAGTGTGGTGTCATCGTAGGAAGAACATAATACACAGTGTGACGTCGTTGCAGGCAGAACATTGAACAGACAACAATGTCGTCGCAAGCAACAGTTTGACACAATGCGACGATTTAAGTGCAAATCATCGCAAGCTACTCATTAACACAATGCAACTATTTCCTAATCGTTCCTAATCATAATCATCGTAGGTGATCCATTAAACGGGGTGCGGCGATCTTAAAAACCATAAATTCGCATGGTATGAAGCATTTTTTTTTAAATTATTCAAGTGGTATAAAAAAATTAAAGGTGAAGATGTTTGTCTTATTATAAGTTTCCCATGGTATAAGGAGATTTGATTATTAAATCATGGAGGTGATCCTTTCTTAAAAGGTGTTTTTCTCTTTTTATATAATAAAAAGGTAAAAGGGCAGGGTTATGGTTTTTTAATAAAAACTTAAAAACTTAAAAAAAAAAAAATAATTAAAAAGTTTATATTTTTGGGGTTTAATTTAAAATATAATAATATTCTTCCAATAGAAAAAGGTTCAGTTTTATAAGCATTGTTTTTGGTTTTGTTTCTTTTAATGGAGAAAGTGCAAAGTTCCAAGTTTGAGATTGAAAAGTTCAGTGGTAAGAATAGCTTTGCGCTATGGAAGCTCAAGATGTGGGATTTTCTTGTTCAACAAGGATTGCAAAAGGCCTTGGCTGGAAGGTCAAAGAAACCGACAAGCATGGAAGACGAGGACTGGGATGATCTGGATGCAAGGGCCCTTAATATTTTCCGTCTGTGTCTAGAAGATGAGGTATTATTTAACATCACTGAAGAGACGACAACAACAGGTTTGTGGACCAAACTGGAGAGTCTGTATATGAAAAAGAACTTGTCAAACATAATTTTCTCAAAGAGGCAGTTGTACATTTTGTGGATGAAAGAAGGTACAAAAATTGTTGATCACTTGAATGTCTTCAATACTCTGATTTATAAATTAACTGCTATGGAAGTAAATTTCGATGATGAGGAAAAGGTTATTACGCTACTGTGTTCGTTGCCTGAGTCTTGGGATCATATGGTCACAACTGTGTGGTTTAACACAATAGATGCCATTGATTGTGACATTGTTGTGGGAGCTTAGTTGTGTCAGGAAATGAGGAAGAAATCCAATAAGGAAAACTCTACAACAGAAGAAATGGTGGTCAGAGGACGATCTACAGAAAGAGGTAAAAGTCATAGGGGTACATCAAGGTCTAAATCAAAGGGAAAGAGGAGTAAGAATAAATATTGGTTTTGTGGAAAATTTGGACATCTCAAGAAGGATTGCTGGAAAAGATAGAATGCAGCGAAGGAGGACTCGACAAAAGAAGAAAAGGAAGTTAATGTAGTTGAAACTAGTTCTGGTTCAAGTTCAGGTATGGTTGATGAGGTATTGTCTACTTGTGATGTTTCACATCAACATCAGCATTGGTTGTTATATTCTAATGCGTCCAGCCACATGTATCTTCATAGAAATTGGTTCTAAACTTACCAATCTATTGATGATGGTGTTGTTTTTATGGGAAATGATTTTTCTTATAAAATTGTTGGAGTTGGTAGCGTCCAAATTAGAATGCATGATGGTTCTGTAAGAACAATAATAGATGTAAGACATGTACCGGAACTAAGAAAGAACTTAATATCTTTGGGAGTTCTAGATTCTACTGGTTACAGGTGTACAACTCAAGGTCGAGTACTGAAGGTGTCCAAAGGCATCTTAGTTGTCATGAAGGCAAAGAATATCGGGAACCTTTATCAGATTGAAGGAAGGACAGAAGTAAATCAAGCAATGGTAGCATCTGAAGATGCAAGTGACTCTGTTCGTTTATGGCATCAACGTTTAGGTCATATGAGCGAGAAAGGGATTAAGGTACTAGTTTATCGTAAGTCACTTCCAAGTTTGAAGTTTCTGAATTTGAATTTCTGCAAGTATTGTGTTTTTGGAAAATAGTGTAGACAAAAGTTTAAAGAAGGAAGATATATAAGAAAAGGTATCCTTGACTACATTCATTCATATGTTTGGGTACCATCCCCTACAGTTTCTTTTGCAGGATCGTCATATTATGTGACATTTATAGATGATTACTCTAGAAAGGTTTGGGTCTATTTACTTAAAAGAAAAGATGATGTATTTATTACTTTTAAGCAATTCATAGCTTTGGTTGAAAAGAGCACTGACAGGTCAATCAAGTGTTTAAGGACAGATAATGGAGGTGAGTTCACATCTATGGAATTTGAGAACTATTTCAAGGAAGTTGGGATCGAAAGACATAAGACCACGATTTATACTCCTCATCAGAATGGTGTTGTTGAACGCATGAATATGACTCTTATAGAGAGAGCAAGGAGAATGCTCAGTAACGCCAAGATGCTCAGGAATTATGGGAAGAATTAGTTATTACAACATGTTGTCTGATAAATCGGTTACCATCAACTGCAATAAACTATAAGATTCTAGAAGAGGTATGGACAGGTCATTCATGTGATTTTTCAAATCTAAGAATATTTGGTTGTGATGCTTATGCTCTTATTTCTAAAGATCAACGTTCTAAGTTAGATCCTAGATCAAATAAATATGTCTTTGTTGGTTATGGTGATGGAGTTAAGGGCTACATACTATGGGATCCTATTTCCCACAAACTCATCATAAGCAGAGATGTAGTATTTGACGAATCCTCACTCTTAAAATCAGAATTGGTAGATGTTGAAGTGAGACAAGAACATGTACCGCAAATTCAACAAATTCAATTGGAAACTCAACCATCTTCAGAAAGGCAGGAGCATGAAGAAGTTCCATAAGAAGAAGAAGAAGATGAAGATGTAGACAATATCTAAGAAACTGAGGATATGTCTCACCCATCTCTGAGGAGATCTTCACGGGTCAGGAATCCTCCTACAAGGTATGACGATTATGTTTCATCTGTGGCTTTGGTTTCTATTGATGAAGAACCTAGTTGTTTTCAAGAAGAAATTAAGGTATCTGAAAGTGCTCAATGGAAGAAAGCTATGAAAGAATAAATGGATGCCTTAGAGAGGAATAAAACATGGGACTTGATAGAACTTCCAAAGGAAATGAAGGTTGTCAGCTCCAAGTGGCTCTATAAACTGAAAAAGGGTGTTGATGATAAATTTGAAAGGTATAAAGAAAGACTGGTAGAAAAAGGGTATTCTCAAAAGGAAGGTATTGATTTTCATGAGATATCTTCACTAGTTGTGAAGCTTGTTTCAGTTCGTGTTCTGTTAGCACTAGTTTCTTTACTTGATCTTGAGTTAGAGCAGCTAGATGTTAAAACAATGTTTCTACATGGATATTTAGATGAGGATATATATATGGAACAACCAGAAGGGTTTTTTCAGGATCACCATAAGAGGTTTGTTTACAAACTCAAGAAGTCATTGTATGGCCTGAGACAGTCTCCCAGGCAATGGTACAAGAAGTTTGATTCCTTCATTCCTTCATGGTGAGCCTAAATTTTACAAGGAGTGAATATGATCATTGTGTTTACTTTAAAAGGTTGGAAAATGGCATGTTCATTATTTTGGTGTTATATGTTGATGATATGCTTGTGGCAAGAAAGAGCATGGTTGAAATCAACAAGTTAAAGGCTCAGTTGGATAGGGCGTTTGATATGAAGGATCTAGGAGAAGCAAAACAAATCTTAGGAATGGAGATACATAGAGACAAGAAAAATGGTAAGTTGTGGTTATCACAACATAAGTATGTGGATCAAATTCTTATGAGATTCAGAATGAATAATGTGAAACCCGTATAGATCCCTTTGGCTTCCCATTTCAAGCTTTCTTCAGGTTTATTTCCTAGTAATGATGAAGAAAAGATTATATGTCTCATGTACCATATGTTAATGCAGTGGGAAGTTTGATGTATGCAATGGTGAGTACTAGACCAAATATTTCACATGCAGTTGGTGTTTTCAGTTGATACATGGAAAATCCAAGAAAAGAGCATAGGGAAGCAATGAATTGGATGCTTCAATATCTTAGAGGCACAAACAGATATTCTATCACCTATGATAGTTCCAGAGATTCAGTTTGTGGTTATGTAGATTCATATTTTGCAGGTGACTTGGACAAAAGGAGATCCAATTCAGGATATGTCTTTACTCTTGCAGGAGGAAATATTAGTTGGATGTCAAAGATTCAAAACGTAGTCTCTTTATCCACTACAGAGGCATAGTATATGGCTGCTTCACATGCATGCAAGGAGGCAATTTGGTTATAGGGTTTATTAGGTGAGTTTGGAAGGATGCAGGACAAAGTGAATGCATTTTGTGATACTCAAAGTGATATTCATTTGGCTAGAAATCTAGCTTATCACAGTAAGACGAAGCATATTTCTGTCAAGTACCATTTTGTAAGATAGGTTGTTGATGAAGGTGGAGTGGATCTGGAAAAGCTCCATACAAAAGTGAATTCTGCAGATATTTTTACGAAACCAGTTTTGTTAGAGAAGCTACGGTGGTGTCATGCTTCTCTTGGTTTGCAGAAAAGGTAATGAATTGATTAAGGGCATGATATATCAGGTAAATTGTTGTCAAGGTGGATATTGTTGGAAACATGCCAACGAATTTCCTCATGCGTTCACATGAAGATGCACATGCAAATGCAAATGCATGCAATCTTATGAACAACTCTTGTAACTATGTGATCTACTCATGATCAGTTTGTGTAACTAAGTGATAGATGTTATATATATGAGCATACCCATAGAGGTAGAGTACAATGCGAGCTAGGAGCAATGAGTGTGTGAGGAGAGGATGATTGTGTGCCTATGAAGGCTATTGCAGTTCTCCCTTGATTAAAAAAAGACTGATCATCATTGCCCGTGGTTTTTTCCCGATTTGGGTTTCAACATAAATCACTGTGTCAAGTGTACAATTGATGTGCTTGGTTTTATGCGTGTTTGATCTTGCTTAGTTTATGTTATGTTATGTATCCTATGCTTTTCTTCCACTGCCTAACAATATATACAATTTTGTGTGAATATTATCGACATCGATAGTGCCTTACACATTATATTCTTTAATTCCTTCATGTTAAGGATCTCTGTATTATTTTGATTCGATTCATCCACATAATGAACAGATACCGTACCATCACCAAAGGAATCCTACTATTACCAGTGGTTATAGAAGTTAAAGAGTCAAGGATGAAAGAAACAATGACTTCTTCAGTAGTGGATTTAGAGCCAAAGCCTCAAGGTCCCGTTGCGCGAATAAGGTATTTTATTGTGTCTGACATCTCTCTCATAACCATAATATTGTTATTATTTGGCACAAGCACATGTACAGTTAGACCTTGATGCACTAGTATGATGCTTGCCTATGGATTGAATTGTATATCGATGTGAAATATACAACATAATTCAAACGATCTAACAGTAAAATCTAATCTCTTTGAAAAGTCAGGAGAAACTAGAAAACCCTGAAACCAAGAAAAATGAGGAAGACTTGAAACCTGCTTTGTATGTGAAGATAAGTTGTCGCACTTCCCAGAATATAATGAAAGGGAGGAGAAGACGTAGGTCTTTGCGATCCGATTCTACTGCTCTGATTCCAAAAGAGTTAGGAAAGCTTTCGAAGACATCCATTCCCTCAACTTCATTGAAGACCTTCATTGAAAGCCTAGTGAGTTCGGTAGTCATCGGTTTTGCCGATCCTTTGGGCCTGCCTGGTCGAAATTCATGCACTGTGGTATTATGTGGGTTCAGAGTGCCTTCAATGGCAGAGTATCCATCGTGGAGTCTGCCTGCTGGAGGTTTATCATAATGGTTTCGATCCCGTGACATAGCTTGAGTGCTTTCATTCTTCAAACATACATGAGTGATATGTGCATGGTTGTAATGGTTGGAGGATACGTGGAATTTTTCTTTCCATGGGACCTACCTCTTAATAGTACCCCATATGAAGATACGTGTGTAATCCCTCAGACTCTTGATAAAGGAGAACAATAATTGCTAATGTGCAGTCTGACAAATTACTTTAGAAGTCAAATAAAAAATTAATATAATCATTTGTTCATGCAAACCCTAATTATTCTTATAATACTATGTACTATAGTAATTAGCAGATTAGGAATTCTTATAATACTATGTATTATAGTAATTAGCATATTAGGAAGATGAATAATATAGTAATTAACAAAATTAGTCTAGTTAGTCTAAATTAATCATGTCACCATTATGATAATATGAAAATGTCAATGAAATTAGTCTAAAAATAATATAAGATAAAATAATCTATTTTTAGATTAGTCTAATGCAGATTAGACTATTCAGATAACAAACCTCTATATCAGATCTTTAAAACCCAACATCCTTGATAAAAAAATATGGTTGAAATTTTGATTAAACTCATTTTTCAATTTGGATTCTAAGAGAAGAGGTATTACGGACCAACAAGGTTTCAAAGGACATGAAAAAGTAAACATAATATTAACAACATAATCCAAAGAATCATACAAAAGCACTAAAATATATGCAAACTCTTGGAGCGATGAATCTGTAATAAACAAAAGAAGCAGAAATCCCAACAGATCTTGGATACATATGTAAGATTTAGGAGTATCTGACAGTTTGATAAATAATAAACAAAACAAATTTCAAAATCATGACCTTGAGCCAACGATTTTGAGATTTAAAACATTAAATTTCATTGCATGAAACAAGGACCTGTAAATAAGTGGTCACAACAAATAACATTCTAGAGTCTGGACTACAAAATTGTGATTACAGTAGAGCTGGAAAACACTGCTAAAGTTGGTTGCCACGTGGAAATCCAGTGAGAATTTAAGTCATTCACTCAACTTTCTACAACTTTGAATCATCATTCCCATGTTTTTCTCCATATTGATCATTCCTCTTTTCTTGACTCTCTACATCTTTATCTTTACCAATTTCACTATCTTTCTATAGATTCCCTAAACATTGGCATCTATCAGAAGACATCAAAGAATCCTCATGGATTTGAGTCTCCTTAGGAGTTTCTAGAGCTCTCTTTTCTTTCTCCTCATCCTCAATTGGATTTGGATTTGGGTTTTCTTCCCTTGCCCAAGATCCACGAGGCTTCTCCTTTGCAGCCTTGAAGGTTTCAAGAAAATCTACCAATGCATAGGTGGGATTCAAATGATATTTAACAAGGATTTCACTAACATCTGTAGATTTCATCCAAGCATATTTAGTAACCTGCTCCAGTTATGGAAATAATTGGTGTTTTTCGATCCGCGGGTAGTTTTTCACCAAAATTTGAAAGGCATGGAATTTGCAGAATGACATGAAAATGTGCATGTCCATCCTTCCTAATCTCAACAGTACAATATCAAGTTTCTCTACATGATTGGTAGTGAAAACAAATATTCTCTCACTACCATAGAATGGCCAAATCCCATCTATGAAATTATGCAAGCCAGAGAGGGTAACAAAATTGTTGTTCTCATAAGACCGATCCATTGGAGATCCTGCCATAACAGAATCCACTCTCGCAACTAGTTTTTTTGCACGGCTTGAGAGATTCAATGAGAAATAAATATCCTCAATAACAATAATAGACCTGTTAGTGGTATTTATTAGCAGTTTCCTCAGCTCTCCATTTGTATGTACATCACTGAGCTTAAGATCATAGAAATCATAGCCTAAATGCAATCATGCTAGATTTGCATGTTCATGGAGGCCCATAAAGCAAGTAGCCTCTCTTCTAGGCTCTTCTAGTATTCTGATAGAATTTTTTACCTTTGGCAAAGGCCTCAAGGTCGTCTTTGATTTCTTCTTTCCTAGCACGATCTAGAGCCAAAGTATCGAATGTGCTTGGATGTTTGAAGGGCACTGATTCCCATGGCTGAGACCTTGAATCCATACTTCCTCGTTTAGAATTTGTGTACAACAAACACTCTTGATTATTTCTTCTGATCTCTAAGGCATGCTCCATGATATGCTCCAGATATGAATCCAGGATAAGCTCCTTATTGTTCTTGTGTATACATAGAACAAATCCTCTCTTCTATTCTGGAAGAGGCCTCCATGAAAATGATAGATTCTGCCTCTGAGTTACATGATGCTCCCACCATATGCTCACTCCTTTGCATTTGTCAAAATATTATCATTGTTGGCAAGGGTGAATGTGAAAGAGCTCGAGTTTTTAGCTCTGTTGAGATTAACTCTTCGTGTCGAAATGGATGGAGAGTTGGTGAGATGAAGCTGCATGACACTGTAAATATTGTTGGTATTCACACCTTCCACTTCCATAATATCGAACACTAGCAAATTTGGATCATCTTGCAACGACTATTTCGACGCTCTTGCGATGTTATGTCATGGATATTGTGACGAATCTTGAGTCTCTCAAACATCATTTCATGTGACATGGAAATTTCGATGAACTTGAATTAACGTCGCAAGAGCGACGATCGCAGGGAACTTCTCACAATTGCGACAACAAAAGAAATATTGTTGTTAATACGAAAATATAGGAAAACTAAGTGAAACCAAATGTTTGTCGCAATTGCGACGATAACTTTTGTGGTCTATATAACAAATTCGTCACTGTATTTTTTTATTGTCATTGAAATTGTGACAACAAATTTTCTTGGTTTATATAACAAATTTGTCGTAGGATTTTTTATTGTCGTCAGAATTGCGACGCAAACTTTTCTTGGTTTATATAGAAAAAATTTCGCAGTATTTTTTATTACCGTTGAAATTATGAAGACAACTTTTCTTGGTTTATATAGCAAATTTGTCGTGGGATTTTTTATTACCGTCGAAATTGCGATGACAACTTTTCTTGGTTTATATAGAAAATTTGTCACAGGATTATTATTGTCGTCGAAATTGCGGCGACAACTTTTCTTGGTTTATATAACAAATTTGTCGCTGGAATTTTTATTGTCGTCGAAATTTCGACGAAAAATTTTCTTGGTTTATATTGCAAATTCGTCACAGGATTTTTGTTGTGCGTCGAAATTGTGACGAAAAATATTTATTTAAGAAAAAAAAATTACAAATTTATTTTTGGGCGAAATAAATAAAATTTTATTTTAGAGCAATCTTGTGGGAATCTTTAAAATTAAGGGTCATTCCATTTATTGGGAATATTTAGAAATATCATCCTAAGTACAAATCTTGTGGGAATCTAGTTGGGCAAGGCCATTGTCTTCTTATTTGTTTAACAATTTATACACAAGGCTAATTTCCTGGCAAACTTACCTTTCTAACATTATTTTTTATGACTACATGAGAAATAGTTCACATTTGGGAAAAAAATCAATGTCATAGAACGTTTATCCATCTTAATTTTTAAACTACATGTTGGAGGGTGAATTATCCACGACAAAAAAACATGTTTTTAAATGGCATGTTGCAGGGGGGATCACAACATCCCCTCTTTACCTACCAACCAAACAAATCTTGAATCTTTGTTGAGAATCACAACACCCTTTCTTTACCCATCAACTAACCAAACCTAATTAACATGGGATATTATTTAATTATATATTATGTATATAAACACATTTTTTTTCTAGGACGAGAATTAAATTTGGATACTACAACGAGTTTGAGACTAGCATTGGAGAGTGAGTAGTTTTACCTTTGGTCAATGTTCGTATCTCATGCACTTCACCTAATACTTTGTTCAAGTTCCAATTTCATTTCCATTGGTTGACCTCTATTAAAAGACCAAAATGAGCTTTCTATTTATATTATCTCTAGTCATTGGAAACATACAAGTTGATTTTTGAAAGAGAAATAAAAAATACAAGGATATATGGCATGGTGTAATCTATATGTCTAATGAGGTCACCCTTTTGCAACTATTCAAAATAATGGGAGGAGAAATTGAAACTTTTGGCTTCAAATATGGAAGGAATCATTTTGGATTGATGAAATTGTAGATATCAAATGGTAACATTGCATAATCCAAGTGAAGTAGGGGTATTTGAGGGTGTTGAATCCATTTTTCTAGTAAAAAAAACAAATTCATCAATCCAAAATTGCAATTTTAACAAAGATTGCCGAGATAGAATCTAGTGAGGGAAAATCACAAAAGGTCAAAATCATTTAACATTTATCCTTCTTCTATAATTCGGTAGCCTCTAATTTACCACATGTTGAACTTGAAATATTCTTTATTATTGGAAGGGAATACTTCTCTATAAGTAATTTAGTAAAACATTGACCTAAAAAATTAATCAAGAGGATACAAATCTCACTGAAATAGAAGGATATATACATCATACGTTTGTGTGATAGCTCGTCTAATAAAATAGTTAAATGAGCCAAAATAATGTTGCATAGAAAAAGAGATATATGTGTTAAGAGGGAGGCTTACTTGTAAGGCTTAATTCATGTTCTTTTTAAGGTTGTTTAGTTCAATCAATTAAATTGTGATTTATCAATGAATGAGTCAAAACCTACCATAACTAACACAAGTGGAACCCTTAATTCATTGTGGTATAAATTTTCCTTGTAAATCCTTGAAGCAATACATCCTAGGATTTTGATCCCCCTCACCAAATATGTTTATTATAAATGAAAATGAAAATTGAACTTGTCTAAGGTACCATAACCACCTAAGAGATCCAAACATTCAAAATATTGTATTTAATTTAAGAGGGCATTTCCATCATGATCATCTTAACTGTCATTGTCATTATATGACTATAACCTAGTTCATTTATAAATTAAGTCATTTAATATTAGTAACCCCACTCTAAAATGTTTCTAATGACAATGATAAAAGCACCACTAAGACATCATCAATAAACTAGCAAACACCAAAACCTACTTGGCATAACCTACACTTTGATGGTGCTTTCATAGGGATTGATAATAAATGATGGTGTCATCCAAGACAACCAAAGGGAACACTTGACATTAGCATACTTTGGTTACATGTGCAATAAAAAGTAACAATGAGGCTAAGTTCAAATCCTATTGCAGGATTTCAACTTAGCAGGGGATCATCTACAAATACAATATGTTATAAAAGCACTTTCAATAGGTGTGTATTAGGACGGAAAAAGGTGCATTTTCAATTTCATATATATTTGATTGAAATGAGTTACTTTCATCATACGTATTATTGGATTTGAGAAAAGGAGGCAAAGTCAGAGGATACTCCAAATATTTCTCAACGATTTGTACTTCTTCACAAGCTGAGTATTCCCTTCTACAAAGTGAAAATGGATATAGTTTCTAGAAGAGCTTGCACATAAACCTCATAAACCATTTCATGAGGTGGAAGCTTATATCTTGTGTTGAAATATTATATGGACTCTGCATCTTCCATGTACATTGCACAAAACTCCTACAATTTCATCCACATGATAAAATTGACCGTAAGAATTTTGTAATTTTTATTTGAAATAAAACCAACTATGGATTGTTCAAATTGGTCAGACATTATACCAATCCCAGACTTTTCCTTCAAAATTGAATGGAAAGAACCTACAAAAAACATCTTCATGAACAATGTTATGTAAACATAATATTGCATTCATAATTTATAATATGCTAAAATGTGGTAGTGTTTCCTTCACCATTAAACTTCGACAAGAGATTTTATACCATTCTTAGGAGTTCATATAAAGGCCCTTGCATTCCCGATGTAGTATTGGAATCCCATGCAAGTATTTGGAGTAGGGCATGAGCAATAAATGCAAACAACATGTATCTCTACACAAGCTACCTTGTCTTCCACTCTTCTTCTAGCACCAAAATGTTGGCATGGGAAGATGTTCTATGACAACCTCACAGGTTCACTAGGAAAAAGGAACCAATTAGACCTTTCACTGTTAAAAATGGTGAACCCTTTGGTTATAGCTCAATTTTCATAATCTGGTTTCTTGTTAAATAAATAAATGCAACTATCAAGAAAGAAAAATTGCAAATTAAATGAAAACTACTCTAATCATGTGGGAGTGATTTTAATAACTAATCGACATGAAGCAAAAATATAGGTACAAAGAGTAGGTAGAATAGTCCACCAACTATGGCATAAACACAAAACCCAAGGAAAACTCTAAGAATATAGAATATACTACAAATCACCCATATCCTACCTACTTCATGTCAACTTTGATGTAAAACAAAGGGATAATTACAAAACATCAGGAGAATAGTCCACCAATTGTCATTTATACAAAACTCCTAGGGAAAACTCCAAGGAATAAGGATAGCCTACAAATCACCAAAAGAACTCTTTCTTCACATCAAGTTGTTAGCATGTGAAAGATAATTGAGCGATAAGAAAGAAACAAGAAAATAATCCACATGATACAATGTTACAACCCACAAGCACTAAGATACCTAGTATTATCACTCCAAGAAACCCTTTGAGTTTGTAAGTCAAAGATCCTTGGTAACTTAAAGTAAACTTGTTTTTGTGTTTTTGTATGTGTGAATCAATGGGATAACTCAACTACAATATGGTATCCAGACAGTCAAAATGAATAATCAAATAAACCAATGCCCTCAAGGATCAATAATCAGATGATAGCTTTAAGTGGGTGAAGAAGACAATGCTTATAAACCAGATACACAATGATGGGTTTAAAAAACAATGAAAGAAACTATTAATCAAGTTATGAACTAACTAATGAGATGACAATCATTTTGCAGTTAAAACAACTTGAATAAGAGTACAGAAGAAGGGTGGAAATCTGACATTAATAGAGAGAGAAACTTGTGATCTGTATTATCATATGAAAAGTCTGTTACAAAGGTATAGTTCCTGTATCCAAAATTGAACCCCTGGTTCATCAACAATTTGTGGCTTTTTAGCCTTTACATCAAGATTTCAGATCCTATTTTAATGGATCTGAAATTCCTAAAATAAACATAATCAAAATGAATCTTTAGCATATATGATCTAATCTTATCATCATAAGTCGAAATTGGCAGCTGAAGCATTATTTGGCAATTTGCTAATGAAAATCACAGATTCATAAATCTGTCTTTGATGACTGGGCAATTTTTGTCAAGAGTAATCATGCCATTTGGTGTTATTTGCTTACCATATGCCTTTAAAACTTAATGAGAAAGATATTCTAGCTTCTCCTAATTATTATCCATCATTTAACACCTTTCCCACGTGTTCAGGAATCCAAAAATCGCTATCTGGGCAGAAATAAGACGTTTCTGGACTCTTTTGCTCTTTCACCAGCTCTTTTGTCCTGAATCCGCCCCTTTAGATGGTGAAAAGGAAATATTTCAACGGCTAACTAGCAGATTTCAGAACCAATGAGTTGGTGAAAGCACAGATTTTTTAATGAAACCTGCCTTGGGAAAAATCAAATTTTTGAGCCGTGGAGAGTCTGTTTTACACGCTTGAATAGTCGATTGACAACTAGACATCCTAAGATTTCCAATGGTATTTTCGGATATGCATTTAGAGTTCTGGAATTCAGTCAAAATTCCCCCACAAGATGAAGCATCATTTTTCAGACATATTTTAGAATGAATTATTTGATCACTAACATCTGGCTCCAACTGGGATGGAGACCTCCCTGCAAGGTTTCCAAGAACCTGGAAAAATGCGTGCCTTTAGTATTGGGCATGGATTCATTTATCCTTTACAATTTATCATCTGAAAACTTGTAGCAAACTTGTAACCTGCCTTTAGCCTTCTTGTTTATTCATTAAATCAATCAATTGAAAATAATCAAGTTGCTTGTTTCCCTCAGAGATCTCAATGCTAGATACATACTGCTTAATATATGTCTGAGAAGAAAGCATGATGAATTATTGATCTGGACTTTTCATTTCATCATATTTCTCTCTGTATCTGTTGTAATCTTCCTGTGTTTGAAAATCAGAAAACTGAGGGTTGCTCTTAGTATCTGCTGCAAATTCTAATATAGAATTTTGATCTTCATTGCTGTCTAATTCCTTTCGCATAGGTGGTCCTCCTCGCTTTCTTCCCATCATGAAATCATCACAGGTTGATTTGTACACGACTGAGACAGATAACTTTCTAAATGAAGAAAGTATTGGCGCTGGTGAAAACAATCCTGTATAATCAATTTATAGATTAAACCCCATAAATAGAATTTTTAAAAACCATAAATTGGAAAAATGAATGATGGCTTTGGTTTGATGCCGACAGAGATCTAGTACTTTATTATCCAGATGTAATGATGATCAAGCATTCATCACTTATTTAACCTTTCCTCGGTCTACCACATGAAATACATGATCAAATCTATCATGGTATTCCACTAAGACGTGGTGAAAAGGTGTAACTGCTCCCTTTCCTCCATTAAATTCGCCATCATGATCACATGACATGTGTACAACATGCCCCTTTCGGGTTTCTAAAGATGCTGGAGAAAAAACCCATATCAACACTTTCACCGGCTCGCTTGCTGCTGAGAGTGCCATTTAGCCGTTGAAACCTCGAACTTTCACCGGCTAACTTCAGCCTCAAAATAGATGTTAGCCGTTGAGAAGCTTTTCTTCGAATTTTTTGAAAATACCTTTGACAATCAATTTATTATGACCATGCCATTGAAATATCCCTAATCCCGCTGATCAAGATATTTGCTACTGATCTATTATTATGTCTTGCGGATATGATACACCAGGGTTTCCTGGATGCGTTTCAGTTGTATGTTTGAGATCTTGATGGTTATTGCATGTGCATGTGGGTTATTTCATGTGCATGTTGGTTATTGCATGTGTACGTTGCATATTTATGGTTTAAACAACATATAAAGGATGCATGCAGAAGTAAAGAACATCAACTGCCCAATATCATGTATTATACGGTTCGAGCATGGAAATACAATAGCCTACTGGAAATACAGAATATAAACGTCAGCCATATCTCATGGATCAGCACTAGAATACAATCAAATAACACAAAAATACATGTGATCAGAAGATGATAGCAGATCTGATGCATGCACGGATAGATCGACGAAAATATGCGATTTCGATGAAGTACGGTAACCGCTACCAGCTGGGAAACTCATCCGGAAGTTAAGACCATCAGAATACGCTGGAAACTACTCCAAAAGAAGTGCCCTGGCCTCTATACTGAAATGGGTTAGTGTCGGATCTCGAATCTAGTCTCTAAGGCACTGGATCTGGACCCTTGGGGGGCTTATGTTAGAAAAACAGGACCGTGGAGCAATAAAATAAAACAAATGTGGAAACAAAACACAGAAGATACACAATACAAGAGAGACACATATTTACATGGTTCACCCAGTGTGGGCTACGTCCACCAGAGAAATTGCCAGGTCCTTTCTTTATTATTATCTAGCAAAATGAAGGGATACAACCTACATCAAAACCCACTGTAACTTCCTCTTCTTTCTCTCAAGTCTCCTCTATCAGAATATAATACTCTCCAACCTACATAGCCACAATACATTTCCCTCATAAAAGAGGGTTTCCTTCTAGGGAAAAAAAACCCTAACATAATCTTTATCGTTAGATGTGCGACCGTATAATGAACGGTCCAGATTTACAATGAAATTACAATATACTTTTACAAGGAAATTTTTTCTTCGGGGGCTTTGCCCCCAACCCCCCCGG
>SNQJ01S0198380.1:0-15656 GCA_010110895.2 Picea sitchensis
TAAGTGCTGAAATTTTGGTATGCTCATTTAACCATAGACAATGTCACATCATTGTTTCCCAACCATATCCATTCACATATGCCACCCCCAAGCACACTAACCTTTACATAGAATAATTCTGGCAAGCCTACTCCAAAACCAACAGATAAAACCTAGTTTCTAACTACGGCAACAACTCAAGACAAGTAGAGTGCTCCTTCTCCAAGGGTAACGCACAAGAGAGAGAGTCTTTGTATTCACAGAACAAGTACCATACACAACTGCAGCAGTTGCAGATGCACTACTATCTCTCTCAAACGTGTGCCATACTTAGCAATAATATCACCAAGAATATCACCAAGAGAGCGACCGATACAAGGAGATGACTATCCTCCCTTATTCCTCCTTGCAGTTGCAATTGTATCTCTCCACAAGACTTGTGCACTTACTGGGTGTATAAATGATCTAAAATGTCCTATATTTATATTAATTTGTCCTATGACTTTTCTTGTTGGGTTGACCTAACTTTTTGGTAATTATATTTTATGTTTATCTTTTTCCTATGGAGCCGACTTGTATTTTTGGAATATAATATTCTAATATTATTTATTCTTCTAGGCCGAATTGTCTTCTAGGGTTTCCACACATTTTTTTAATGTTTTACTTACTTCCGGAATATTCTATTATAATTCAGAGGTTACACATGGAGGTTAATACCTCCTGCAACTACCAAAACATCAACACTCCCTCTTAGCTAGGGAGGTATTAACTAATATGTTCTTCATGTAGTGATGTCAAACATATCCATCCATCTCACATGGTATTGTAGACCAGTCTACAGGTAGCATCACCATATCCACATAGGATATCATATTGTTACACATTATTTTGGTCACCCACGTGACCACTGATGATATGTGTATTTCTTATTTCTCTGTTCCCTGAAGACTATTGAAGAAATAAAACTTTCCCTAAGAAATGGAATCATCTTTTCCTTATTGAAAAACCATATCAAAGAATATCGTCGCAAATTGCCAGTGTTAAGGGTGCGACGATCCCCAATCGTGGAATGTTGCACCATAGTGGCTTGTGACGTTGTTGCGGGTTTCTAATGTTGAGGGTGCGACGATTCTCAAACCAAGGAAAAAGGTGAATATCTCGAAGGTTCTATAATGGAATCTGTTATCACTATAACAATTTTTGGACTCTAGGTCTCGGGACTTAGACAGAGGCTAAATCAGTATAGAGGAGCAATAGACTAGCAGACCAGGCCCCATCTAGCAGATGGAGCTAAATCTAGCAGAGGTGTGAAGTTGATAGGACCCGGTGGATCATGGATCATGGACACCACTGATCAAAGGACATGGAGCATATCGGGCCAAGAACTAGCGTGGGGGATAATCTCTTGAAAGCGGGCCGATAAGAATACCATGGTTTCACCTCGAGGGCACGTGGCACCCCCAGATGCATATCAGGGGGAAAATTGGGTGAGATGGAAACCGCACAATCACACCCCGATGTCATGTGTAAAAATATCATTGGATATTTCAAATCCAAGGGTCACATGTGGAAAGGGAAATTTGACGACCAGTCAAATCATCGCGGGACACTTGTTTGGGTACTTTTCGTTCGTGCGATGTCGGGTGAGCATTGCCAAAAAACTGATTCAAAGGCTCATCAATTTAAATCAATGTATGAACGTGATAATTCGTTATCCATGCAAGGAATTTTGTCAATAGCCCATATTAGCACTCAATGACGATTGTCATTCAAAATATGGGTGGCATTGCTCTAGTGTTGGATATTAACATTTTATTCTGGAACAGGGTAACCACGAATAAAATCGTTCGTCTAATTATTGTACAGCTAAAGGAGATAAACACGTGCTTTCTGGAGAACCAAGGGAAATGGAGAAGACAGGTCCAGCGACCTTCAACAAACTGGGATGTTCAAATAATATGGTGAAATTATTGATGAAGAGGAAAGAAAATCTTGTTGCACGAATATTGGCAGCAAAATTTCACATAGAGCCTGCATATGAAACAGGGTTCAGTGAAGGAATCATACTAAATACTATCATGAAGGATTTAATCATCAATGGGTACGCAGATAAGTGCCACATGCAATATGTCAAGAAGAAAAGGAGAAAACGACAGAAGGAGATTAAAGTTGAAATGGTTGAAGGTACTGGAGAAAGACAGCATGTTTGGCTTGACACCTTAAAGAAAGAAATCGCAAAACTGAAATAAATTACAAGATAAATTAAGTATCTTCCAGGAAATGTTTTGATGATGAAGACAAGTGGCGTTCAGGGTAGAATCTCGAATATGTCAGTTTTTTTATTGTAACATTCCCTAGAAAATAGGATCTTAGTTGTTGTATGGTACTCCTTCCATGGCCACTATCTATTTTTGGAATCTCGGGGAACATGATCCATTTTGAATTCCCTATGTAATGTATCTATATATACTATTAAAAGGATAAATGAATGGTTGGACTTACTGGAGGGGGGCCTACCCTTGTAGCAGGAGAACTTTGTAGTTTCTTATGAAATTTTAATATAAGCAGATAAGGTTTTTCTAAGTTAGCCTAGATTCATCATGGTGTTGATGTTCAGTGTGTTTTCATGTTATTCATATTCATGAATGTGTTTTGTTGCTAGTTATAATCTTTAAGTAATGGAAGGAATTCATTTTTTCTAGTGCTCCTTCTCACATCGATTATAATTTTTATGTATTTTTGGTTATCGTTTCAGACTTCACTTGTGATCGATGCTTTGTTTGCTATAGACAACCCTCATGTTTCCTCTTCTAATGCTTCACCAAGAGATTTTCCCTCTATTAGATGCCTCTTATTGATAGTATTATTTCCTTTCCTCTCCTCTTCCATCTCATATTACTTATTTGGTTGAACACCATAACTATTTTGCCTCTGTTCCCTCTGGAAATACATAGCTTATAACTCTTCATATTTTTTCAGGAACGGACCCCATTGCCCAATGGCCCTGCTCTTTTGTTCTATCCTACCACCTTTAAATTTTACACCATGGAAGAATCTAACCTATGTACATATATCGCTAAATATTTTCAATATCCAAAATAGTTGTATGTCTGAGAGAGCCCTCTCTGGTTGGAAAGGTCAGAATCTAACCTAAAGTTGGTTGAAATAGTTATCTTTGTCATTTGTCTATCAGTCAGACAAAATTTACAGAGTGCTAACATTATGGCACTGTTGTTGGGGACGAAATTGAAAATTCTTCCCTGGGAAAGAACAACATGGTTGAGTTCTAAGGTCTGAGAGTAGAAGACACTTAGACACATATTGGTTGTATTCCTACTCTAGCGACTCCACACATCAAAAATCAGTTTGAAGGTGAATCCACTAGTAGAAGAATCCATGAATTTAAATTTTTGTTGGCGACTCAACTCTCAATGCAGAATCCAGCTTGCAAAACATCATTGGTGACTCCACTCAAACTTAAATGCAATTCAGAGACTCCACTGGAATATGAGAGCCCTTGAAAGAGGTATGAAAGGACATCATGGGAGAAAACAAGTATTTAAAGTTGAGTTTTTTCCAAGACATTATATTTTTTGTTGTGAATTACCTATATTCCTTTCCTAAACATGCTAAAAAAAAATGATTTACCTACTGTATTCAAATGATCATCATGATTTTCCTGAAATTGTATATCCTCCTCTTAAAGTTATACAAATATTTCCTCAGTTTATCACTAATTTTGATCAAAATCTCCCATGTGATAACCACAACCAAGTTGATGAGCCTCATGAAACCAAGGATGATATTTCACCTCCTGTACTTGATCCAACACCTTCCAAGACCCAGCACAGATACAGACCTTTAAAATTACCCCAAATCCTTCATAATTTTCCTCCAAAGCACTATGAATATCTACTTGTGTTTGATGGGGAATATGGTGTCATCATAGCTGAAAAACACATCCAAGAGTTTAAGCATTTTATAGATTTGTTTGATATTGACCATGACGATGTTTGTATGAGGGATTTCACTCAATCCTTGAAAGGAGATACCAAATAATGGTTTAAACATTTGAATCCAGAGACAATTATCTCATAGGAAGAATTGAAGAGTGTTTTTTCGAAGTTTTGGGGTAAGAAGAAATATCTAGACCTACAAATTACAAAATTCTATGCCTTGAAATGGAAAAGAAATGAGACCCTTTCCACATTTAGTAGAAGGTTTTTCATCATTTATTATGATCTTCCCAAAGAAATTCAACCCACTGAGGTTGTTGCCATGCTCCAGTATTCCACTACTCTTCACCCAGATTTGTCTTTCCTCCTGTTGGAAAGAAGACCTGACACCTTACAACAAATTTTTAATGATTCTCAGGAGATTCAACAAAACATCCTAGCATGTGAACAGATTCAAAGTGAAGGGTTGGGTGTTCCAGGACAATAAAGTGAATATGAACAGAAGACAGTTGATTGGAATTTTGAGCATAACAGTGATGGTGTTATAGGTCCTCTTGAAATTTTGAAAGCTAATGATTTTGCAAAGGATTATATTACACTTATTAAAAGAGATGGAACTTATGCAGTTTATGATCTACCCCATGATAAGCATGAAGTTGATTGTTTCATAAATTCATTTGTGAACAGTCAAGAAGATGAGTTTGAAAATCAGTCTGTTGAAGAGAAAGTTGATGCTCCAAGGTTTTTCTTGATAGATGGCATTGCATATGTTGTTGATTTTCCTATATATGATGAATATGATGATGATTATGAGATTGAATTCTCAGAACAGCCAACTTCATGTTCTCTCCCTGAAAATGTTCCTTTTCAGCAGTGTAGTGAAATCCATCAACCTACATATCACAGTTGCAAAGAAGAAAGTTTTGAACCAACTGAAGGAAATTCTTTACCTCTATACTTTTCTTCATTTAAATTGTTGAAAGAAAATTCTAAGATAATCATTGAGGCAAAGGAATGTGATTCACTGGAACAAATTGACAAGAAATTGCAGCCATTAGTTGAAGATGAATCTGAAAATGAGTGTGTTTAGCGATCCAAAGAAATGGAAAAATGTGCATGTGACGGAAATGAAGAAATGTATAAATCAGATGTAAGAACCTTACCATTATGTTTTGATTCTTTCAAAGTGCTCAAACAAAATGTCAATAATGTTTCAGATCAGAAACCCTCCAGGTATGATGTTAAATTTGAAGAGAGAAGTATACTTGCAAATGAAAAATATATCCCATTATGTTTTTCTTCTTTTGAATGGTTAAAAGAAAATCATGAGAAAATGGAGAAATTTGATCTAGCGATTGTTGTCAAAATTCATTTTCCTTCTCCTGAACTTGATGAGGATATATAGCAAGTTTTCCAACAAGAAAAAGTGTTTCAAAGTTGTCTTTCTTCCCCTATGAATGATGTGGTTGTTAAAATTCTAAGTGGCCTAGACAGAGATGAGGATTCTGAAACTGCATATATGGAAACTTCAAGCAGTGAACAAACAAATGACATAGAGTTTCAGGAAAGCAACAAAATAGTGTATGCCACTTTTCAATCATAAATACAGAAAGATAATAAAGAGGCAGTTGTTTTATTTGATTCACTTGAAAATAATGGTTTTGAGAAAGAATCCATGAGAACTCTGGAATGTGAAATAGTTCATGTTGTTATCTTTCCACATTTGCAAGAATATTATGAACATGAACTTATTCCCCTTCATTCATTTGTAAGCCAAAATGACAATCCTCAAGCAAATTTCCAGAAGGTTAATAAAATCAAACCAGAATTATTTGATGAACAAGTGGATATTCTTGATAAATATAATCTGGCTATCATATATGAAGATGTTCAAGGATGTATGAATGTTTTTATTGATGTACATGGAAGAGTAAACAAACATATTGCTTCCATTTCATTTGAAAATGTTCTCAGAACAGAAGAAATAGAGAAAGAGCATCAAACACTTATGAAAGAGGCTTGCCTTTTTGTTTTTGTTCATCAGGAAGAAATTATTTTTCATGGTTTTCATGACCCTGTGGCATGTTATATGGAAAATTATAACAATCAAAATTTAATACTTAGGATGGATTGTAATCTCAAAGATGAAGATAATGGCCAATTAACATCAATATTAGATATGGATTGTTTTACACCAGAGGTTTCTTTTCAGTCAGTGTTGTCTTCTGATTCATGAGGTTGTTACTCCCAGCAGTCTCAGAAGATTTATCAGCCTCTTGATGGAAATCAACAGATTAAATTGCATGAAATCCATAATGCAGTGGAAGAAGTGAAACATGGTTTTGGTCTTATGCATGTGTTGGAATATCCATTTGAAATTTTGCTAGAAAAAATAAACAGTTCCAATGTTTTTGAGATTCTAAGATTCAAATTCATATATAACTTCTCGAAAGGGTTATTAGTGAACAGGATTAGGAGAAAGCATGTGCAAAGAAAAAAAAATAGTGGGTAAAATGTTTGCATGGCTGGATTGGAATTTTGATTTCACTTGACTGGCAGAACATTTGAGTAGTTAGGGTAGGTAGGCACAAATAAGCTCATGGATCAGGCATGTTCTAGTTTAGGTCTCCAAATAAAGTATCCATATATATGATTAGCAGTGCACCCATCCTCCAGGTGAGAGAGATATGCAAACTTCGGTTTTGTTAGGGACCCAACCCCTCACGTAGGTAGAATAATATATTATGATGTAATGAAGGTCAATATTAATAAGTCTCAGCAATAAGGAAGAATAAGTCGAACGTAAGAAGACCTAATAGAAGCTTCCACTTCTAGAAGGATATTCCTCTATATGGTTATTTTGATATACATATTCAGTATAAATAGGAGTCAAGGGTATGAGAACTGTTGCCTTGGATATTATTGTAATAGAGCTCTGCTCGACTGGAGGTTTCCCCCTCGAAGAGGAAAGTGAACATTGCTCTTAGTAATCGAAGTGCTCTTTCTAGTGTTATTATGTTATCATTTCAGTATTATTGTGGTGTTGTTCTGTTTATATTTTTGTCCATATACCATTTCTATCATTTTATTTCTGTTCTGCATACTTCTTATATCTGGAATATTACAAGTGGTATCAAAACACTTTCCTCGGCAGAAAATTGTGGGTAATTTTTTTTCAGGGTAGAGATGTATTCTGGCATCTTTAAGCTACATATATCTATCGTTACATGCATAAAACCATGGTAGAGGGATTCATACACATAGGAAATACAAGTGGTACTTAAGCGCACATCTGTTGGCCACCCTTGTAACCTTTGTTGGTACCCCTTAGAGTGGTAGTGCATCAGACAACACCTATATACAGATCATCCTAGATTTCCTAAAGCCCTCTTTAGATAAACTGATCGATCGCCTGACTTCTATAATGTCACCAAGAACAACACTCAGAAAGATACTCTCTAGTACCTGGGTAGTCGGGTAGTACGGCTAAGGGCATGGTCTAGCCTCCTTAGTTGGTTCCCTGAGATATTGGGCCGAGTACTACTGTTGGACCCTGCATGTATATTAGAGAGCTATAACATAGGGTAAACCCTTGTCTATAGAACCCTTGAATACCTAACCCTTGGGGACGAAAACAAAAAATAAAACAGAGAAGATCTATTGTCGTGTAACTATGTTCGAGTTTCCAAATCACTACACATTTATTCCTAGTTAATCATTTGGGCATTTCATCACTGCAGTATTGTTCAGACCGAAGTATAACTCCATTATATTCATCTCTTCTCCCTTATCACATTCATACCTATCATTTTTTAGCAAAATTTTTTACCCCACCTGCCCCTCTTCGGTTCCCTCGTCATCATGGCCCATACCCGTAGAGAATACTTGGAAGATCGCTTCAATACTTTGCAATATAATTTCATAGAGACCCAACAAGAAGTGAGATAGCTCAGTGCCAATATTTCCAACATCAATAAAACCATGCATTCCTCCATCGCCGCCTCAATCGCACAACTCAAAGAAGACCTCAAACAAGACATGACTACCCAGCTTGAATCTATCACTTCAATGATCTACACCAAGCTACATATCTCTGCAGATCCCCCTTTATCTGACCCACCTTTGCATACTGAATCTTAAACTTCCTCTCATTCCCATAATTTTTAGCCCCATCGCTTTCAGCGTGACCTACGCCTTCCGCGGGTGGATGTGACCAAATTTGATGGCTCGGATCCCACTGGTTGGGTAACTCAAATGGAACATTATTTCTCTTTTTACGGAATTACATATGACTTGGCCAAACTCAGGTATGTTGTTCTCCATCTAGATCAAGAATGTTGGCAATGGTGGAAATGGAGAAAAATTGTCCGTCAAGGGTATGTTTCTTGGACACACTTTGTGACATAGCTTTATGAATTCTTTGAAACTGACACCAACCATTTAGGTCATTTGACAAAGTTGAAACAATCTGGCATAGTGGAAGACTTTATAGCTTCTTTTGAGCGACTGAATTTTCATACAGAGGGTGTGTCTGATGATTTTTTATGAGATTGCTTTATCAGTGGCCTCAAGGATAATATTCATGCCCATGTCCTCATGGCTTAGCCTTAGAGTTTGGTGGAGGCTACTAAACAAGATAAGTAAGAACAACATGTTATCTCTCCTCAAAACCATAAACCCTCCTTTATTCCTCGCACTAAACCAGTAAATTCCACTCCTCCTTCTACTCCACTAAAGATCCAAAAATTGACCAGGGCCGAAATGGTTGAACGCCAACTCAAAGGCCTTTGTTATAATTGTGATGACAAATATTTTCTGGGAAACAAGTGTAAGGAACAAAATATTTTTATGGCCATCTCAGAGGATGTTTTGGAAGAGGATGTTGAAGCTCCCCTTGTGTCTGAGTCACTTGAATCGATCGACATTACCCCTCGCTCAGACCCTCCCGAAGTAGAACCAGTCATTTCCCTAAATTCTCTCACGGGCTTCTCTACTCCCCAAACCCTCAAACTAATTAGCTACATCAAGCATAGGAAGGTCATCATTCTTGTTGATAGTGGCAACACCCATAATTGTATTCATCGTTGCATTGCCCAAGAAAATAATTGCTATATCTATGCAGTCAATAATTTCCAAATCATGATTGCCAATGGAGGGTCCATGAAATGTGGAGGGCATTGTGAAAATGTGTGTCTCCAAATTGGTGACTACCACCTGAAATCTCATATGTTTACTATCGACATGGGCGATTGTGACATTGTGTTGGGCGCAGACTGGCTAAGGACTTTGGGTCCCATTCTCATGTATTTTAAGGAATTAACCATGCAATTTGACCAGGAGGGCCACCAATATAAGTTCCAAGGCATCACCGTCAGTTCCCCTGAGATCATTAGTTCCCATCGCATGGAAAATCTTCTCAAAAAAGGTCATTCGAACGTTATTTCCCTACTCAATGCCATACAAGCAACTGAGACACCCTCTATGTCACAGGACCTCCAATCCATCCTCTCTAAAAATGAAGTGGTGTTTTCCACTCCCCAAGGACTCCCTCCTTCCCATGGTGTTCATGATCATTCCATTCCCCTTGTCCCAGGAAGCCTTCCTCCCAATATTTGTCCCTATCATCACCCCTTTTCCCAAAAAAATGAAATTGAGAAAATGGTTCAAGAACTGCTTAACCCAGGTGTTATCCACCCTATTACAAGCCCCTACTCTTCTCTTGTGGTCATGGTCATGAAGAAAGAACAATATTGGCACATGTGTCCTGATTTCCACACCCTCAACAAACTCACCATTAAACACAAATTTCCCATTCCTATCATTGATGACCTCTTGGATGAATTGAGTGGCACCCAGTTATTTACTAAACTTGATCTTCGTTCTGGCTACCACCAGATCCGTATGAAAGAGGTAGAAATTCCTAAGACTGCCTTTAGAACTAATGAGGGCCATTATGATTTTTTGGTCATGCCCTTTGGTTTGTGTAATGCTCCCTCCACTTTCCAAAGCCTCATGAATCATGTATTTTGTCCTTTTCTCTGTCATTTTGTCTTAGTTTTCTTTGATGATATCCTCATCTATAGAAAAACCTGGACAGGCCATCTTACTCATGTGGATCGATTTCTTCATCTAGTCTCTTAGCACCAACATTTCCTGAAATAATATAAATGTTCTTTTGGCACCTCAGAAGTCGAGTACTTGGGTCATCTTGTTCGAAAGCATGGTGTCAGGGTGGATCTTAAAAATATTGAATCTATGCAAGACCAACCTCACCCAAAGACTCTCAAAATATTGCGTGGATTTCTGGTCTTAACAGGTTATTATCGCAAGTTTGTTAAGAATTATGGAAATATTGTGACCCCTCTCACTGAACTCCTTAAAAACAATTCTTTCACCTGGACTACAGTAGTTGCTCAAGATTTTCAAACCTTGAAGATGGCCATGTGCACCACTCCAGTCCTGGCACTTCCTGATTTCACAAAGATCTTTTTCCTAGAATGTGATGCTTCAGGGAAAGGAATTGACATTGTCCTTATGCAAGAGGGTTGACCTTTGGCCTTTACCAGTAGACAATTGTCTGAACAAAATTTGGGCAAATCAATCTATGAAAATGAAATGTTGGTTATTTTGCATGTCGTTGATCTTTGGCGCCCTTATCTATTGGGGCAACGCTTCCAAATTAATACATATCATCAAAGCCTCGAGTATTTTCTGGAACAACGCATCTCCTCCCCATAGAAACAAAAATGGGTGAATAAGCTCTTTGGATATGATTATGATATTATTTACAAGAGAGGAAAAGACAATGTGGTTGCGGACGCACTTTCCTGAAAATATGAAGATGAAGGGTCCCTTTTTTATCTCTCCTTCATTGTACCAGATTGGCTCCAAGCCATTCTCCAGGAATGGATACACGATCCCAAAAGTTCGCATCTGATCACTACTACATATGGGCAGATTATTCCACGAAATTTTTCCATGTTTCCATTATTTTCATGTTTTTTTTTAAATTGGGCGGGATTTTCGTCGCTATTTCCACGAAAGTTCATCGTTATTGCCACGAATATGTTTTTTAAATTGGGTGGGATTTTCATCACTATTGCCATGAAAGTTTGTCGATATTGCCACGAAAGTTCATCACTATTTCCATGAATATTTTTCCTATCTCAAAAAGCATATGCTAATGGCTAGTTGACTAGTCGATCTATATATACCTGACTTTAAGAGACTTTGCGACACAATTGCTATAGTTGTGACACTGTTTTATGCATTTGTTTGAGTTGTTTATTTTTTTCATCACCCACCGGTTGAACAAATCCAATTCTCGATCTACATAGATTGGATTTTGAACTTGCAAGGTTAGTATGTTTTTTTATTTATGTACTCATTTAACTTGTAAATTTTTGTTCAAATGAAATTTCATGTAGCTTGTTTTTTCCTTGATAATATATTATATGTGCAGTACCATATTTCATGTCATTGGTTTTTGGATCTAGTTAGTATATTCTATGTAAATTCATGTGAAATGTCAAGAAAAATATTTTACAAAGAAGTATTTTAATAAGAGGGAAAATTACTCCATCAATAAGTCAATTCAAACATTAAAAATAGATGTCATTATCAATCTAGATTAATTTGAGCCTACAATTCCTTATGTAAATTTAATCCTTATTACAAAACCACTAACTCATAACAACTTTACCGGTTGGACTAATGTTTGAAATAGAAAGTGGAAAAAAAATCATCTTAGGTCTAATTCTATCCCTTAGCAACCTTGTTAGCTCTCTAACTTTTGTGTTTCTATGATGTTGTTCCTATATATATTAATGTCATATTTTTAGTCTAGTATTAGGTTAGGTTAGTCATATAACATTGTATTCTTATGTGATTTTGTTTCTCTCAATTTTTTATAATCACACGCAATTCTAGATGTAGTGATTAACTCTAGTTTGTAGTTGATGTAACTTGTTTATACACTATTAATAAGGAGTAGCTAAAATATAAAAATTTCATGATGAAATCTACGATAACATGATGAAATCTACTAGTCAGACAATGAAAAATGAGAACATGCCAAGTTGTCTTAGAAAATAAAACATGACCACTGTAAGTCTTTTAAAATTGTGACCATTGTATGTAGCTATAAATCAACACGTCATAATTTAAACCAACCCAACCCAATTGTGGATGACAAGTGGATGGCATTCTTTTTTTAGTGGTGAATTTCAAAGATTGACATTTTCTCTACAAAAGAATTTAGAGGCTAGTGTATGGTGTCGAGTGATTCAAGTTTGAGAAATTTTGACCACTTTTGTTAAATGGTGTGTAATTATTTTCCATGGTGATTCAGTACACACTACTCTAAATTAAAAATTGAAGCATATCGATCTTAATAATTAATCGATAATAAAAAATAAAAAAAACTTGTCAAAATGTTGTAGAAGAAATAATTGTGAGGATTGTAGGTCACTGTAAATAAACATATCATAATCGAAAGGAGTAGCTAAAATATCATGAAAGAGTAGATAAAATATAAAAATTTGACAACTTACTATTTGGTATGGTGTAGGTAAGACAATTACTTGTCAGTACAAGGATTTGTCACTATGAATGAAAATGACAGGAAGCTTGCTCGATTAAGAGCGGCATTAGAGGCGAGGGGCGATGGAAAAATTTATTGCCCTTGCTATGATTGTAGGGGCTTGCAAAGAAAAAGAATTTTAATAACAACAACTGAAAGACATTGTAGGGAGAAGGGGCACATCGAAGGGGGTTATGAATATTGTCCCTTGGTAAGAGGATTCAATATTTGATGTATTCTCTATAACAGTCATCATGTCATGAATTTTAGTAATATTTATTATCGAGATTTTTTTATTTTCTATACACACTAACTTTTCTACGTTGTTTTTAAATATATAGACAATGCCCCCAAAATTTCGACCTCTAGAGATTTATTTTCCAAGTACTAGCAGAAATACTCCTTTACAAGGTGATGAACTTCGAGATCAAAATATCGAAGATGTTGATCAAGTTATTAATGATGATATGGATGGAGATAACGTTAGTTATTCAAATCAGGAAGATGAGATACATATATTGATCCAAGACACATGTGTTCCAATGGATGAGGACAACCAGGATGATAGTCATGATGTCGATCCTCTACTCGAGAAGTCACATGAACCTGTTTATGAAGGCTCAACAACAAATATTTTATCTGCTATATTTTTGTTGGTGAACTTGAAGGTTTTGAATGGTTTATAAAACACATGCCTCACACAGATACTAAGGTATTTAATTTGTTAATTATTTATGCCTGCATGTTCAAAAATACTTAAAATGTTCAATTTTTTCATATATTTATATTGTTTTCTAATTTGTAAATTAGTATGGATGTGATATTGATGATTAATATTGTTTACATTGACTTATTGTTTTGAATTTTGTAGATTTTTAGGTGAATTTCTATTACCAACATCAAATATTTTTCCACACACATATCGATAAATATCTATGATTATGAAAAAAAATGGAATGGACTATCATTCTATTGATGCATGTCTTAATGGTCATATCATATACTATGGACAATATGCTTTAGAAAATGAATTCCCACAATGTCAAATAAGTAGATATTGAACCGATAAAGCGTTAAAGAAGGTGCCTCGCAAAGTTCTTTGCTATATTCAGATAATTCCACGTTTCCAGCAGTTGTGCAGGTGCCAAAGCATAGCACAGTTTATGGATTTCCATGCAAAGAACAGAAGTCGATAAAATGTTCTTTGAATGCCTGCAGATGGTTCTGCATTGAAGTACATCGAATAAAAGTGGCCAATTTTTAAAGAATAACCTCGTAATGTTATACTTTCGTTGGCAATTGATGGTGTCAATCCATTTGGAGAGCTTTGTTCTACGTACTCAGTGTGGCATATTTTTGTTATAAACAATAACCTTCCTCCTTGGATGTCGATCAAGAGAAAGCACACAATGTTGGCAATGATTGTTCCAGTTATTTAATTATCATTTATTTGCTTTAAAGTATGACAAAATATTTCATTTATTTGTTTCGTGCATGGTAATTATTTATTTTATATATAATGACATCTAGATAAGTATAATTAATCATGCAGTATGTTGAACCAATTAGGTAAGTACCAGGTTAAAGATATGAACGTATATATTTAGCCTCTTATCGATGAGTTGTTGAAGTTATGGGCTGGTGTCACTATGTATGACATCTCTAGACCAATAGGGCAAAAACGATTTCAATTCCATGGAATACTATCATGGACAATTCATGATGCTCCTGGGTTAACACATTTTTGTGGTATATTTTTACTTTATTTTTTGATTTAGTATTATATATATTTATTGAAAATATCATGCATTATTTTAAATTGTAACTCTAATTCGCTACATTAATTCATATATCTTGTAGGTCTTCAAACAAAGGGTAAATTTGCATGCCCAGTTTGTGGTCCCAGGATAAAATCTCATCCTTCAAGGAGTTTAGGAAAGTAAGTGTTTGATGAGTATAGGAACTTTCTTCCTAAGAACCATAGTTATCGAACTACAGACAAAGAAAAATTCAATGGTAAAGAAGAGAATGGAAAAAAACCACGAAGAACAACACCTCGCCTATGGAAGTTGGAATATATTAGAAATCATCAAGGTATGCAAATTATTTATGTATGACATATTATATTCATAGGTAATTTCATTAGTATTAATTTCATTTTGATTGATTAATTAGTGTTAATTTCAATTTGTTGATGTTTCATGAATGTCGTTAAGGAATGAATGGGATTCCACGAGGAATGAAAAGTTACCCGATGTAACTCAGTATATTTCCATACTACGAGCACCTACAAATAGTTCATATGTTTGATACAATGCATAACAGGAAGAACATAACAAAAATTTTATGGCGAATATTAGATGGAAGGACTGACAAAGGGAGAATTGGAAAGATTTGTTTTGACATCCAGGAATCTAATCACACATTTCAAAGTGTTATTACTAATTCTAATGGTGATGGTCGTGAACAAAATACTAGTCTTCCTTGGTTATTGACGAAGCAACAGAGAAATATTGTAAAAGAGGTCATTCAAAAAATTAGGTTTTCGACGGGGTTTTTGTCGAACATACAAAATATCTTAACGAAAAAAGGTGATTTTGGTGGTGTTAAAATGCATGAATGGCATACATTCATTAAGGTAATTAGTAGGTTATAATATATTTTCTTATTGGTATGCATTTTTTGGAAACAAATAATAATTATTTGTTTTTTGTTACAGTATGTTCTACCTTTATCTCTCCCAGATGACTTTGACAACAACATAAAACAAATTATTTATGTACTTGGAAGATACATGAGAAAAGTAATGTTTTATAAGGAAAATGTACTTCTTATGTGATTTGTAGCGGAACTTATTGACAAATTATGTTTTATCTACAAATTTATGTATGCCTTGATATTATTTTATTGCATCGGCATTTGTAGGTGGCTATCATCAAAATAAATCCATCAAAAACATACAAGGTATTGGAAGAGAGAAATTCCCCGACTAATGTATCAAATGAAACAATATCTACCTCCAACATTTTTCAATGCACAAGAACACTACCTCATACACCAAGTTGAGGAGATTGAATTATGTGGACCAGTACACACAAGGTCGATGTGGATGGTGGAGAGGCAGTTGAAGTCATTGAAGG
>SNQJ01S0198381.1:3430-16502 GCA_010110895.2 Picea sitchensis
TGTTTGATCTATTTGACTTATGAATTTTATATTACAACAATCTTCAAAAAGTATTTCAGCTAAATAGATTCTTTTACAATGCTGATGAAAAAGTATGTGAAAATCTTTCAATGAAGGAATACTGGAATGAGGTAAAGATTTATTCCAGAGTCTAGCATCTCTTTCTAATGAAAACATAAACAGTTTCATGAGGACATCTTCATGATGTATATTTAATTCATCCATGAGCTTGTGGAATTCAAACAAGTGTTGGGTGGGATTGTTGTCCGCATATTCTCCAAATTTAGGAAGGATATCTTCCCAAACCTTAATGTCTGGAACAGTGTTTGGAAAACCATAAACATTTGCAAAGTCCAGAGGAGAAAACCTTGCATCAATTTGAGCGACGAACGAATCCGACATTTTGAGACCACTGGAGTCGCCAGTGAATCATGTAGAGTCTTTGAACCAAGGAGTCACCAGGTGAATTATCATAGCCAATTGAATGCTTATCCCTTGTTCACCATCAAGGAATAGATCTGAACTTTTTGTCATATCCCAAGGAAGATAACTTATTTCCTTCATCCCCGACAACGATGCCAGAAAATGTTGTCGCAAGAGTTGGTTCTAGGCTATAAATAGATCCAAGCCTTAGCACATTTAAAAGAAATAAGTTTTGTCACTCGAACTTGACTTGGGTTGCATGCAAGTAAATTCTGAGATAACCTCGAACCACTTTTGATTGGAAACTGCCCCTTCCAACCTGAGAGGGATCTCTCAAAAATATGTCACAATAGGATATTCAATAAGCTTAACAGTGGGTAGATCTGTGGGTAACATAAAGTTTTGGGTTTTTAGGGTTGATGGGTTGGACCAGAAAGTATTCCATTGGGTATGGAGTCAAATGATCAAGCAAGTAATAAGAGTGTTTCGCCAATGGAAATCCATGGAGCAGAGGCGAGATAGAAGCTGATTACAGAGGGAAGGATTTATAAAAATTATGGTAGCAAAATAAAGAGAAAACATATCAAAATGCAAGGAGCACTTAGCAATGAGTGAATTCCAAGCATAAATCAGTGGAAAGAGATAGTTGGGACAGAGCATCTAGCAAAGGATGAATTCTGAACCTTCAAATCTTTGCAAGAAATAACCTATAACCTGTCCTGCAATAGAGCATCTAACACAGATGAATTCCATTACAAACACATGTTACAAATCAAGAAGAAAAAGTGAATGGAATAGTATGAAAACCGAGCAATAGACAAACCCTGTAACCAACATCACAAGAATCTATATTGTAGATCGAAAATGACTCTGCACTCTTATATTAAACATGAAAGAAAAACATTGCATTCCCCTGAGTACTAATCTCCCCCCCTTCTCTTTTAAAAATATTCCTCATATATGTATTGAGGTCGAAATCCTCTCTAATCTAAAAGATAACAATAGTTACAACCAATTCTTGAAACTTTCTGCCATAGAAAATGGGCCAAACTGCTGAAAACTAGGGCTGCGGTTATGGCTCTGTATCTCTCGAATCACGACAACTGTGTATAAACTGAAAGAGGGTTTTGTGCATATGTTTATTCTGAGCAAAAACCTCTCTTAGTTCCCTGATACCCCTTTTCATTTTCCCCAAATCTGCATTTAACAAACATGTGTCAAAACAGGAAAATATGAAATCCGGAAATTAGGGCTCAGAGATGGATTCGATTCTCCCAATATGTGACACCTTTAGGAAAACTGAAAGTGGATAATGATCTATGATTTATTAGGCACAAATCCTCCAACCATTTCTCAAAATTAAACTCCAGTCGCTCAGAATCCTCATTTGAAAATGATGACTCAACACAGTAAAAAAGGCCACATTTCTGAAAACGAACCTCATATTGCGGGGGAATTTTGACTTCCTTACCAATCTCAAAATGAAATTATGAAGAGACCACTGGACAACTTAGAATTTGTAGATGTCGATTGACTATTCTAACGCGAAAACCAACCTCTCCATGGCTGAGAAAATTGTGTTTTTCTAAAGCAGTTTTGCATATGACCAGAGTCCCGATTTCGGGTTTTCGAGATTCGGGGAAATGAAGCAGTGGTTATTAAAATTTCCACGTCAGCCAAATCCTTGATGGAAAAATCCCCAAAATATATTTTGGCTTTTACATTGCATTCTTTCGGGCCTTCGTATTTCAGGTATCATGTCCTCAAGAGTTATGACATGCAAGGAATCCCGAATCGCGAAATCACGATGGGATTAATTAGACGATAATCATTTGTTTTAATCTCTTAATTAATCATGATTAGCAATTAATCTTTAACCTTTCGTGGATTTAAGTGTCGGGACTTCGATAATACTTGACGCGATAAATCCCGAATTGCGAAATTGCGATGAGATTTATTAACGTTAATCTTTCTTAATCTTTATTTGACCCGGCTTATCCTTTAATACTTTAGTGAATTCGGGAATCGGGGTTGTATTTATTAAAATATCTACGTCGGCCAAATCTCTGACGGCAAAAACCCCAGACTCGTGAGCTTTTTCTCCATGTGGCTTAATGCTCAGTGTATGCGGTTGTTCCACTGCGAATGCTTCCATTCATTCTCCTTGTGACTCAACGCTCGAACATATGGTACATTTCTTTGATTCTTGCGTGAATCCTATCTTTGGATTTTTCATGAGTTGGCTTGTGATTGTTATACTGCTATGGCATTTGGGGCTGATTTCGGCGTTATTTGAATGAAGATGACAGGTAGAGAACATTCAGTGATGCGTGTGACAGACAAATGGTTGTTTTCTCATATCTACACTTTCGGTAGTTAAACACTACACATTTTTTCTCTCCTAAGTTACCGAAAGCCAAAATTTCAATATTGTTACAACACTTGGTATCAATTATTCTCCAGGAGAAAAGAAAGCTTTCATTTAGCTTTCCAGGGAATACAAAGATTTGTTTTCTTGGACATATGATGACCTCAAATCATTCGATACTAGAATCATTCAACACATTATACCAATGAAACCTTAAGCAAAACCCTTTCAACATAAGTTGAGGAAAATGCATCCAAACTTAGAACCCCTTGTGAAAGGAGAATCAAATAAGCTCTTGGCTATTAAAATTATCTTCCCTATCAAACATACTCAATGGATAGCCAACCTAGTTCCTGTCGGGAAAAAAAAATGGAGACATTAGACTCTTTGTTGATTTCAGAAATTTAAACAAGGATTTAGAGAAAGATAATTATCTCGTGCCTCCCATGGAACATATCTTACAATGTATCTCTGTATCTGAGATGCTATCTCTCATAAATGGGGAACTTACACATACCGGAAAATATGTTTTGGACTCATTAATGCAGGAGCAACTTTCCAAAGAGACATGGACATAGCATTTAAAGGACTAATTGGAAAGTCAATGGTAATCTACCTAGATGATGTCATTATGTTCTCCAATGTTAAAAGGGATCATGTACATCATTTAAGACAAATTTTACCAGATGCAGAAAGTATGGAATTTCCTTGAATCCCAAGAAATATATCTTTGTTGTAAATGAAGGAAAGCTCTTGGGATTTTTTGTTTCCATAGTTGGGATAATGATAATATAAACAATCTCCAAAATTGCCTTTCCCCATAATAAGAAGTCCATGCAATCCTTCCATGGAAAGGTAAACTTTGTTAGAAGATTTGTTCTGAGTTGTGTTGAAACTGTCAAACCACTTCAGGATATGATAAAAAAATATGTTGAATTCAAATGGGGCTCTAAAGAAAAAGAATCCTTCATAAGAATCAGGGAGGAAATAACAAAATCTCCAACTTTACTTAGTCTTGATTTTAATCAAGATTTCATGATGTATAAATTTTCCTCTGATATTGCATTTGCAGAATGATCAAGAGAATGAGTTCCCAGTGGATTTTATGATTTCTGGACTCCAAGGAGCGGAGATTGACTACCCTAAAGTGGAAAACAAGCATATGTTATCTTCAAGGTAGCAAAACACTTTAGACTATACCTATTAAAGTCTAGAACCATAATGGTTCAGTCAGGAAATTACTAGTACAAAAAGAGCTCGGGGAAGAGAGAGCTAATTGGATGAAAACCCTTCAAGAGTATGTCTTAGAGATAAAACTTGCAAATATTGTAAAAGGGAAAGGACTTTGTAAGCTTGCAGCAGAATCAAAAGGAGGTGAGAATAATGAAGAGAAACTTTACAAGGAATAAACTTTGATTGAAGAAGAAGTCTATTACATCCTTGTTACCACAAACTCCCGACACTACGAGATGAGATATTACTTAACCCATGGCTATGATCGAAAGTACTTATAACCAAGAAAGAGAAGATCCCTTGGACTCAAATCTTCTCAATATCAACTTGTTAATGCAATCCTCTTCAGGAAAAACTATGATGATTTTCTGCTAAGGTGCCTGGAAAACCTAATGTAGAAAAGGGTTTATCAGAATTGTATGATGATCCTGTTGGAGGAGACGTTGGAGGAGATACTATAGCACATAAATTTATCATAGAAGGATATTGGCAGCCCACAATATTCAAGGATGTTGATGCACATGCAAGAAGATATGAGATATGTCGAAAATCAGCTAGAAGAGAGAAGAAACATGAATTTCCATTACAATATGTTTCAATTGATTACCCATTCCAAAAGTGGAGTCTAGATATAATTGGTGAAATTAAACCCAACTCATCTCAGCTGCACAAATACATTCTAACTACAACATATTATTTTACACGTTGGACTGAAGTCATATCGCTTAAAGTGGTGAATGAAAATTAGGTGATCTCTTTCCTTGATTCACATATAGTTACCAAGTTTTGTGTTCCTCAATCCTTGGTATTTGGTAATGCTAAATAATTTTCCTCCTTGAAATTAACTGAATATGCTCTAGAAAAAAATATCAAAATAAAGTATGCAACAAATTATTAGCCCCAGGGAAATGGTCTAGCAGAGTCTACAAACAAGAACCTTATAAGAATTCTTAAAAAGACTGTGACTGATCACCAAAGAAATTGGCATCTAGCATTATCTAATTCCCTATGGCATGATGGGATAACACCAAAAACCTCTCTCAGAAACTCTCCTTTCTTTTTAGTATATGGACAAGAAGTTATTTTTCCTACTCATGTTTCCCTACAATTATCCCAATCTACTTAGGAGGAAAGTTGTCCGATCATGCAACTTGGATTAAATAGTCTTTTCAAGTTGAGAGAAAAAAAGGAAGAATTTAAGAAGAAGCTAACTCAACACCAAGAGTTGGTAAAACATTGGTTTCGCATAAACTTTGTCAATTGTAAAGACTTCCAAGTGGCATACCTAGTCCTCAAGTGGGATAAAAGCCATGAAGCCAAAGGGAAACATTCTAAATTTCAACAATTATGGATTGGCCCATAACTAATTCATGAAAAAATTGGTTATGGAAATTTCAGACTTAAAGCCTTGGAAGGGAAGATTGAGGATCTCCCTGTCAATGGTCAAATCCTAAAAAATATTTATCGTGATCACTTAGGGTAATGTAAACTTTTAAATAATAGGTTTCCTTCATAAATGTTTCTTTTAAGATTTCCAATTTTCTTTTAATCTGCATTTGTATAGTTTCATTTTTAATTTCCTTATGCTTTTTTGATAAATTCTAAATTCATTATCTTGCCTTGTCTGTTATTCAGACGTCTTGTTCCAATATACATGCCACAGGTAAGACAATATCTATTGTAAGAAACTAATATCCATCTTCCAATAGATTGTTCTCAGCAACAATTTAAACCAAAGAATACACCATGTATAATTCCAGGTGGAAAAGGGATGACATGGTCAAACATTGAAATAGAGTCTGAACAAATATTTCCAACCCTGGTAAAATTCTCAGGTTATGCAGTGGAAAAACATAATACAAAGTTGGGTTTAAAATGTGATCTCCTCACTGCCATGGTGTTACTCTAAATATGAGTTTTACTGCCTACATGCAAGCAAGGTATGAATCTATAACTGCCATTTGAGACATTATTTGTGAGCTCTACTCGCTTAATATTAAAATAATAACCCAACCATATCTTCATGAGTAAGACCCATGAGAATCATAAGTTTTGACAATGCTAGCATATCTATGCAACTTTTGTATCATCCCGCTTCCTTAACACCCTATTTGCATAAGCAGTCTTTATATCACAAATCTATAAGGGTGAGCTCAAAATAAAATATGAAGGAAGTTGAAAGCACTGTAAAATTGTGTGGGAAGTATAAGCAAACACGTTGGGTCTATGCATGCTCACTGGTAGTGGGGCCATACTTATATGATATCGGGGCAACTTTGTCTGGGCTATGGACGCTCACTGGCAGCGAAGCAATGCTAGGAACATGGAGATGAGGAACAAAAATTAGCCTATTGTCAAATGATTGAAAGACTCAATGTGGTGTCGTACCTTGATAATGACTATGTGTAGGTTTAAGATTAATCAATTGACCTCATACTCTGGCTCACAAGGAATACTTTGAAGGAGATATAAAAGTTGTTATTTTTTGTCGATATATTTCAAGAAGTAACTTGGTGATGTGGAACCCATGGCACATGTAAAAATCATAGTTATATAAGACTTAATCTCCAAATCCAAATTTGGCCTTTGAATTTGTAAGGGTGGAGATACTAGTTCTTCCTAGTGAATCACCAATTGTTGTACCTGCAACAACACCCATCAAAATTTTCCTCTCTTAGGAAAATTAAATGGGCCTCCCCTATAAAATATCCACTTATGCTATATTAGACATAGGATGTATTATGAGTTTTAAACTACTAAATTCCATGAAATCCCCCCCCCGATTTTATTTTTACCAGTGAACCATATTGAGATACTCTGAACTATCTTGTATGATCCCTGTAATGATTCTTGGATTGGTTGTGCACTCTGTTTTAATCAGAGCTTTTCAAAATAGCAGGTAAATAATGTGTTTTCTTATTTACTAATGTTGAAACCCACAAGTTTTGCAGGACAATCCTCTTCACATAGGTTCTGACCATTTAAGGGTGTCAATTCCTTGTTATATTAGATTATTTCCGAAAAGGATGCCTAAGTCGCAAGCCTGACAAAGTCTTGTTGTTTCCACTAATTGTTACATATTGTTTCAAATAAAGCGTGAAATCTTTTTTGAGGGGTGGCCCCCACAGGCTTGCCAATCCACCATGCAATTCCTGACTCGCAAGCATTGTGGGAAATCTTGTGTACTTGGTGTTCTTGATGAAACCTCACATATGCAGTTACCCTCAATCTGCAAAGTGAAAGCTTGTGGGGGAAACCTCTCAGGCATTTCTTGTCAGATCACTTGTTGGAAATGCCATGTGTTCACTCATAATCCACAAAGTGCATGCTTTCAGGAAATTCTTCGCTGGTATCCCATGTCGGAGTACTTGTTTATCTTATAGTGCATATGCTCGCAACCCGCAAGACGAAAATCTTGCGGGATATTTCCCATGGGTGATTAATGCCAACCTACCTTTTGCAATCTCCTGTATTACTTGCACATCGCGACCCGAAAAGATTGCAGAACTATCTCTATGAGCATCCTCCAACCTAAATACAATTGTTCATTTCACTCATTCGCCCACACACCACGATCCACAAAAGTGATTCTTGTCGCAAACCTGTTATCCAAATAAATTCATTATTTGTACATTTCCCTCCAATGGTAGAGTTGGAAGTTAATGCATTAGTGTTATGACAAAAAAATGATTGGGCACCGAAATTGGATTTGATCGATCGTACGATACACCATTGGCACTCAGGGCATATCAATTTATGTGTATTATGTTGGGGATTGGGTGTAACATGATACGCAACAAACAAACATAATTGTAGATAATCGAAGAGGAAATATTTTTTCTAAGATAGAAGGTGGCGTCTAAAGACACCGTTACAACATTTAAGCACAATGCACTATGATCAGAACATCATAATGCATATTGGACATCCTGTACACAACAGTGATATCACCATGATGATAATGAACCATCGGGTCTGTTATTTATAACTTCAATATATAACCAATTTTCTTGAAATTGGGAGGATCTTGTCCACATATAACCGTCTATTGTTAGAGTTGACTTCGTCGAATCCACGTTGTCTAGTTGGTTCAACAAGGATGCTTGACTTGACCATCCATACGTCCAATTCATAGTCAATCCATCGACCGACTGTCTTCAATTCTTGGTTGACTGTTCGACTGATAGGCTTCTTGACTACTCAACCAACTGATGAAGATATCTGGTCAATCGCTCAATTGACTATTTCCAGATGTAGATCGACCACCCAACTGACTAATTCCAGGATAAGTGTGCTGAACCATCAAAATTTGATGTTCCAACACCCCCCATCAATACACGACTTTGGAGATTCAAGAGGTGAAATTACATCAGTAGGCCACCCCCCATAATTGCAGCGTCTTGGAGCCCAAACATCATACAAAGTTTGATAAATATAGGTTCAGATAAAGGTTTGGTGAAGATATCAACTACATGATCATTTTTTCTACAATAGATAAGAGAGACAACGTTCTCATGAACCAATTGTCTCAAATAGTGAGCATGGAGCTCAACATGCTTCACCTTATTGTGGGAAACAAGATTTTTAGCAACTTGAATGGCACTCTAATCGTCATTGTAGATTGTAGTTAAGGTCTGAACAGGAAAGCTAAGTTCACCCAAAAGTTGGTAGATCCAGACTACCTCTGTGCCTGCATGAATGGTGCCATGATAATTCGCTTTTGTAGTCGACAAAGAGACTAGCTTTTGTTTCTTACACTACCAAACCAATAGTCCAGTGCTGAGGCGAAACACATAGCTAAAAGTGGACTTTTGATCATCATTGTTTCCATCCCAGTCAGAGTCGGTGAAGCTGACCAACAAACTTTGAACTTCAACAATACTTGATACCAAAATGAGTGGTACCCTTGAGATAGAGGACAATTCGTTTAATTTAGTTCCAATGGATTTCTCTGGGGTCCTACATAAACCGAGAAATCACACTAAAAATAAAGGAAATGTCAAGTTGACTATGAGTAAGATAAATAAGACTATCGACCAATTGTCGATAAAGTGTAGCATTGACTTTGAGAGTTTGACAAGTTTTAGTTAGATTTACTCCAAATTGAAAAGGAGTAGCATAGGGATTACAATCTGCCATTTTAAAATGTGTCAAAAGCTCCATTACATATTTAGATTAAGAAATGAAAAAAACATTACATAGTGGTAAGACTTGAAGACCCAAAACATAATGCAGAGTACAAGGATTTGTCAAGTCAAAGGAGTCAGCAAGTTGCTTCTTCAATCTAAGAATGAGATCAATATTGTTTCCAGTGATGACAAGGTCATCAACATATACAACAATAATCAAAGTGTTGCCATTGGTATGAAGTACATACAAGTTGTGATCAAATTCACAATGTTTGAAACCAAGTCAAATAAAGAAATTGTGTATATTAGCATACCAAGCTCGAGTAGCTTACTTCAAATCATAAAGGGACTTCTTGAGTCGAAAAACAAAGTTATAATATATCACAAAACCAAGAGGTTGTTCCATGAAGATTTCTTCAAATAGGTCTCCATGAAGAAAAAAACATTATTCACATCCATCTGATGGATCTGCCATCCAAATTGAGAAGAAAGAGAAAGAATCGGTCGAACAGAGTTCACATTTGTAACATGGAAAAAGGTTTCACTGTAGTCGATGCCTTCTTGTTGAGAAAATCCCTTCACAACCAAGCAAGCTTTATGATGCTCAACAACACCTTCATAGGTAAATTTGGTCCTATAAACCCATCAACACTTCACAACATTCTTTCCTTGCATTTGGGGAATTAATTCCCAAGTGTGATCCTTTGACAAAGAATCTATTTCTATCTACATAGATTATTCCCATTCATGTTTACCTTGAGCATCTGAGTAGGTAACATGATCAAAAGTTTCATGTACACGAGTCATCAATGCAAGGTTGCCATGTTTCTTTTGACTTTGAGTTTGTCATCTAGAGGAAATATCACAGACATAGGGTCCAACGGGTTCAATTGTCTTGGCATCCCATCTGGGTAGACAAGAAAGGGGTGAAATGTTTTTCATTGCAGAAGGTTGATCAAAAGTTGGAACAATTTCAATCAACGAAGATTGCAGACCGATAGAAACAATTATCGATTGAATAATTGACTCGGAGGTCGACGGTCTAGTTGAAACAAGAACATAGTTGGATTGTCCTGTTGAAGAACTGAAAAATAGAATAGGAGAACCAGAGTCGGAGAAAACATCAAAGGGATCGTCCTATAACAATCCAGAGGAGGCATTCAACGAACTTGATTCCAGAAGAATTATCATAAAACCATACATTTCGTGTGATAATGCCTTTCCGTTTGACAGGATCAAACAGTCGATAGGATTTATAATCTTTAGAGTAGACCATCATGTTGTAAGCATGACTCTTTGCATCCAAGTTATTTCTGCAATCATCAGAAATATGATCCCATGCAACACATCCAAACACACGATGGTGGCCGACAAAAGGCTTCTTTCCACACCATTTTTCAATTGGAGTCACCGAAGGAACAACTTGAGTCAAGATGCGATTGAGTAGATAGTTTGCACAATATACAAATTAAACCTAGAAGTGAGGAGGCAAATCTTTGGCCCACAAAAGACATCTAGTCATTTCGACTAACGTCTGATTCTTGTGTTCTATAACACCATTCTGATAATGTGTGTGAGGAATCAACCGCTTCCAGTCAATACTAGATCGAACCAAGAATTCTTCAAAGGTTGTTTGACATACTCACCTCCATTGTATGATCTCAGGCACTTGATGGGTCGGTCACACTTCTTTTTAGAAAAGGCTCTAAATTCTTTGAAATTTTCAAAGATAAGATTCTTATTCTTCAGAAAATAAACCCAAGTGAAACGAGATAGATCATCAATGAAAGTCAAGATATACCTTGCACCTACAAGGGAAGGTATATTGATGCAACAAACATCACTTTTAACTAGCTCCAGGAGGTTATGTGCTCACCACGCTTTTCCAGAGTCAAAAGGTGCCTAATGATGCTTGCTAAGCACACATCCTTTATAGACTCCATTAGGGGGAAACACTTTAGGTAACCAACAACCAATTTTTGAGTTGTCATCGACTCTGGAATTCAAAAATTTAGACGACTGATTCATTCATTCCAAGTTCAACCTCGCTCATCAGTGTGAACAATAAGAGCAATCGGGTTGAGTTGTGTCACGGAATTTATACAAACTGTCCTTCGGGTCGAGAAACCCTCTAGTGACAATCAACAAACCTTTCTTCAAATCTTGAACAAAGAACCGATACGGCCAAAACTACACAATATTACATGATTGTGTTAACTAAGAAATAAACAACAGATTGGAATTGTGGTTTGGTACATGATAAACATCTATAAATTCTCCCATGTCGATGGGAAACATCACCCTGACTATCAATATCGAGAGAAAAATCATTGACAACATAAATATTCCTCTCCTCGTCTTCATTCAAGAAAGTTAACAAAGAAGCATCCTTAGCCATATGATGAGTTCACCCAGAGTCAAATACCCATTTGTTACATGCATAATGAGATAGCAAGTCTTGATATCTTTTGACTTGGAAGGTGAAATTATCAGCTAGTCGGTGAAAAATGGACACGTCTCCATTTTAAGCTTATCTTTTAAATCATCTCTCTTCTTATTAAGGAGTTTAAGCTTATCTTTCTAATCATCTCTCTTCTTACAACAGACCTTCTCCGCATGTCCAGTATTTCCATAGTTCCTGTTGATATTATGGTAGTTGCGAGAGGTATTAACCTCTACGTGCAACCTTTGACAAGACTAGAATATTCTGGGAAGCAAGAGAAACCCTAAAACGTTGGATAATAACCCTAGAAAGTAATTCGGCTCAAGAGAATAATTAATATTGAGTTATTAGTCTCTAGGAAGAGAATTCGGCCCAGTTAAGTCACTTGGAGGACTATAAATAAGAGTGCGCTAGAGGTCATGTGTCACTCTCACTCTCACAACTGCATAAGGACTAGTGGTGCACAAGTTTGGAGAGGGATGCAGATGCATATGCTGCAATTGGCATATTGGTTATGGTTTGGAATTTATGCTTTGTTTCTGGTTATTCTTGCTTGGTGTGCTACCCTTGGAGAAAGGTGCACTAGCCATTGGTTGGCTATTGGTCTGCTACCAGAATTATTTTGTCCATCAAGGTTAATGTGCTCGGGGGTGGCCTTAGTGTCTATGGTTGGGTGACAATATTGCTATATTGTCTATAGAAAAACAATCACATCCCTTTATTTCTAAAAGTATCGACATGTCTTCTTCTTTCGATTTTGACATGGTGCATCTATATTCCCTTTTGGTTTCTTGTCGAGGCATCGAGTCTCTATAGGGGTATCGAATTGTCCTCTTTCTTTGTGATTCAATTTTCCCTTTCCCTTGATCAAGTGGGCTTGATGTTTACCACCAATCTTTCCTTCTTCAATCAATCAGTGTTGATCAGTGATCAAAAGACCACATAAATCTTCAAAGGTGTAATTCTTACTATCTTCCTTGTGTGCCTGCTAGTCGGTACAAAAAGTAAAAAAAAACATGTTGAATCGTGTTCTCAAGTTCATAGGGACCAACTTGATGAGTTGTTTATCTTTCTTCTGATAGTTCTTTCCAAATTTATCCAATTTAAACTATAGTTCTTTCACACGCACCAAATAGTCCTCTATTTTTTCAAAAGAATGAGGATAGAGAGAGATCAACTCTTTCTCCAATTGCATGATGTGACTTTCATCGACTCTATCGAACAACGAATTTAGCTTCTTCCAGACTTGATGAGGGCAGTTGATTCCACTGATGTGAAAAGGAATCTCTCGCGAGATATAGGTTGTGATGACCCTTACAGCCTCATCCTTCTTACCATAAACAACAAACTTTGTCTAATTGTCTGTTAGATATGGAATCATAGTCTTTGTATACAATTACAACCCTTTACTCTTTGGTAGGGTTTCCATGTCTGGTGCCCATACTACATAATTTGATCCATTCATAATTATAGGAT
>SNQJ01S0198382.1:9489-26674 GCA_010110895.2 Picea sitchensis
GGGGGGGGGGGGGATAATTAGGGTTTAATCACTCCCCAATACACTGATAGGGAGTGATAATAAGGGTTTCAATGGTACTCCAGGGAGAAGGTAGAGGGAAAATTTCCTCACCTCATTCAATAAATATTTTGGGGACCAAAAGCCTCCTTAGATGAGGAGGTATGATCCAGATTGGATCATTATATTATTTTCCATCTATCTCGATGCTTTATGGGTGAAACAAATAGAAGAATCAACTTGTAGAGTCATTTTAGTGACCGGTCCAAATTTGGAAATTTGGGTCCAATAAAGTGTTTAAAATATTCTTGAGCCATTTTGAGGCATTAGGCAACGATTTGTGGTCCAAACCTTACAATGCAACTATCATCTATATTCTACACACGAAGACCTTTCCAATGGTGCAAGAATCACTTCAATCAGAGTTTTTATGTGAAAGTTATGTCTCTCACAACTTGACCTACCATATTGATCACCATGGTGCAAGTGGATGCCATGTTAACCTCCATTACTTAAACGTGTGGGGCTAGCCACATAGTGGATTTTTTAATAAAACTCTAGAAGGTCCAAAACCGATCACAATTGAGGGTGGAGGAAGTCAAAACCCTACCCCTAGATGGCTATCAGACAAAGTTAAATATCGAGCCACTAGGAGGAGAAGGGGTTCCATTCTATATTATTGTATTTTGTTCCATAGTAGAGCAGAACAACCAAGAGTGGGAAATTTAGAGAGCATAACAAAGGGGTTTAATGTTTTGCAGTAGCCTAATAGGCCACGGGTCTAAGGTAACTCTATAGAGAGTGCCTTCTCCTTTGTACTTGCATTATTTCCATACCAAAGAAAAGAGAGCAGAGCAACCTCACCTTCTAGTTGGGTTTTCTTCCATAAGGGTTTCCTAGAGAAAATATTTGTGTTAGTTTATGGATATCGTGTGATTGTATTATATTGTTCTCTATTTTCTGCATTTTATCTTTTTCATGCATAAGAAGAAAACCAATAACTAAAGATTATGGAATCCAAAGGAATTTAACCTTCATAGGGTACATTTCAGTTTTATTTATTAGATCTGTTGTGACGAATTGTTCCAGTGGAATATCCACAACAGTTTACAAATCATTGGTTCATTGATTGTGTGGAACCAAAAGATCATTTATACTCCTATGTGAGAATATTTGTGGAGGCTGATACGGAGAAGGGCCTCCCTAAAGCCCTGAAAGTCAATCTTGATGATTGGAGTCACCAAGAAGCCTTAGATTATTCATAGATCCCTTTTAAATGCATGGCATGTCATGCTTATGGAAATTTTGCTAAAAAATGTCTTAGATCCCAAGAATAGCAACCTTCTTCAAAGAAACTATGAAAAACGTAGTGAATGAAGGAAACTGAGTTCAAGAAGCTTCCAAGCAAGAGAAGGAATTTTCAGCAAAAGAAGACATCTATTACAAATCCATCATAAGAAGGTCTACCTTTAGCAAGCAAATACTTTGATGTACAAGTCTGAGACAAATTCCTGATAGAAAAGAGGCAAAATAGGGTCAAAATCCATTCAAAAATGGATCATCTCCCCTGTAACAATGTAGACAAGGTGATGAACAAACGATTATCACTCTCTAAGACATTGTGGAGAGGGGGGGGTAATTAGGGTTTAATCACTCCCCAATACACTAATAGGGAGTGATAATAAGGGTTTCATCGCTCCCCAATACATTGCTAAGGAGTGATAGTCAGGGTTTCATCGCTCCCCAATACACTGCTAGGGAGCAATAATCAGGATGTTATCACCCTGTAATCCCTTATGGGGGAGGGATGAAGTCCTGAAAGTGGTGAGAAAGACAAAAAAAAATCTCAGATCTAAGAAAGGGTCGGTTGTTTGACTTAGTAATATTCCCAATGATGATGAGGGAAGGGGAGAAATCAAAGAAAAAGCATCCAACTCGACAATATCAAGTAACGAACAAGACTCAAAAGGATAGAAAGTACTAAGGAAAGATCAAGACATCTCCCTAGTGGAGTCGCCAATGTTCAGTTTCGAGCTTGTTAAAAAATGAAACCAACCCCGAGCACAATTTCATTCTTTGTTTTAATCTCGTTAGAAAATGAAGCAGACACTTCAAGCATAGTTTCATTCTCTATTTCAAGCTTGTTAAAAAATGAAGCAGACACTTTGAGCATAGTTCATTCTTTGTTTCAAGCTCGTTAAAAAATGAACCAGACATCTTATTGTCTTCTTAATGGTTGAGATTGCTACTGCTTCGTTGCTATTTGTCATCTCCCTTGCTTATGGCCATTGCAATTATGCTTGATGCTAGTTGTTCACATCACATTGCTCCCATTTTGTAATGTTCCCAACCAGATCTGATTGGAACATTGAGTTTTTATGTGATTTTATGGTTTTTCTAGTTGTGGCATTTTGTCAAACACTTTGTAGACTTAAATCTCATGAGTTGTGCTAGATTTTATAATGTTGGTTTAATGGGTGCTTACATACAACAATCAAAGAATATATAACAATGGAATATACTCAACAAGATGCAAGATCAACAACACAAGAAATAACCATAAATACCTCAGATATGATTTATTAATAATAGATATTTAACCTCATACAAATTGGTGCAGATCTGGAATACATATAATGGAATAGAGTGTTTGGCATATAAATCCTCCAAGTTACAAAATAGATGAAGATCCAGGCTTCCAAAAGCCTCTCCAAGATATAGACCAAAAGCCCAAATGAACCAACTCATAACCCAACTGAAATGTGATGACCTTCCTAGCACAATGTGCCCTCACTGGTTGTAGCAAACCAAGAATTTGGCCTCTCTGAAGATGGCCACCAAAACCTCTAAGAAAGATGTCAAACTATACATCGGGCCAAGTGAAACCCTCTGGCAAAGTCTTGGGTTGAATAATGAAGAACTGACCCACCAAAAGACTGAATCCCCAATCTACAGTGTGCCCTCCTTCTCTCCAACTCGTGCCAAGCTCCAATAAATAATATATCATAGTAAAACCCTCTGGATTAGGATAAAGAAGGCGCCCTAGGACATACAAAGAATACCCAGAAGCCCCTTTTTCCCAGAATCCTTCTCCTCTTTCCAGATCGAGCTACTCTCCTCAAGGTGGTGTGCTCTAGTCCTACTGAAAACCCCATGTAGTTGCACCTTATCTCTCTCTGAACCCGTAACTGTAATAGGATCCATCGATGACTGAGATAGAACTGATGTAGAATGGTGAGGGAGGAATATTTTACCTTAGTGACCAAGCTTGGACCAGGTTGGGTGGGATCTTTCACCACTGAGCTGGTCTTTAGGGTTTGTTTAGTCAAAACCCTCAAAACTCCCAAGTGCATGGGCTCACTAGCAAGAAGCCATATCTCAAAATGATAATCAACATAATGAGAGAATAGAGGCCCCTGTCTCTCTTTTATCCTGCCTATTCACTTTGTCTCTCCAAGTGACTTTTACTTTATTTTATTATTAATTAATTAACCATTTTACCTCTAAAAGGTGATTTATCCCTCCTTATGGATTCTCAGACCACTGAAAGTCACTTCTCATCATCCTATCCTGTAGTGTTATTCCTCCCAATTCCGATGAGTTATTACACTAAGAGGTTCCACCAAGTATTATGCCCAATATGACCTTCTTAGTGAATTTAATTAACGTATAGCCTATAATAACTCAAAGTTATGGAAATCGTCGAAATGCAACGGAACGAAATCCAAGTTGTGTGGAATGGATCATGATTATGAAATAATATGAGCGATGCAAGTCAGGCCCAATAAAACCCCTCAATATCTCTTGTACTCGCTATCACCCCCATCTAGCTACTCTGGTCAGCATAACACTCGGTAATATAATGATGTCCAAAAGTGGGTACATTACAATCCTCCCTGCTAGAATATTGCTTGTCCTCAAGCAATAAATGAATCAATACACATATAATACTGGGGTTCCATGTCCACCTGTGGGACACAAAGTAGGTTCCATCCAACACTAAACTACCTAGCACTCTAATCCTTGGATCCCATATCAAGATGGAAACTGCAATACCCTGTGAAGTATAGTCATATAACATATCAACACCATGAGTCTCCTACAAAGGACACATGGCCTCAATCCAGAATGAGTCTATCCTCCAAGTCCATACCAAGATCAACATAGTCTCCACCAACTGAACATGTTGTTGCCATAGTGAGGTACTATAAGACCTCAATGAATCACCCTCAAGTGATGTGCTCCCCTCATTATTGAAGCTCAATGGAAAATCAAAGTGACTTTCCCCTACAAGGATCCACTCGCCTCCATCAGTGGATGAAATGATCAGCCCTGCAATTCCCAGGTCCCATGCTAGTCTCTGCCCAAGATCACCACACTAACACTGCACTACTATGATCATGATTGTCTGCTCATAGTATACATACTGGATCCCCCACTCCTGGATCCTCATGTTGAAATATCTGTGAAAATTGGACCTGTTGTCAAGAAGTTGAACCTGTAAAGGTATCTTTGTGGGAACAACATCTTCCCAACCATCTCCATACTCGATCATGAGTATCAATAGGGAGAACTTGTCTCGCCTCATAAGACAATCCCCTGCAAATCCTCTCAAAACCATCCAAGAGTGAAGTATGTTGCTCTCTAGCACAACCTGGGGCATCATAAGATGAAACAACCTACTAACCAAATGGAATTTCGGATCCCATGGAAAAATTGGAAGTTCATCACTTCCAAACCCCACTAACTGCTCATGTGTCATAATTATAATTATCATAAATCCTTAATGCTCATCCCCCTGAGAACCTGAATCTGTGTCGCCCTCTGAGATATATGTTATCTCATGGCCTAATATGCTCACCATCACGCCCATGGTCTCAATTGTCTGTCTCTGATGATCCACCCCTATCCTGCTATATGCAATCAAGACACTCTTGTCAAGTGATCTCGACCCACCAACTCTCCATGTCCCCTACCACTGTCTATGTCTCCCTATGTTGTTGTCAATGATGAAAGTATCGGGAAAAGCTAATAGAAACATTTATAACCGACTATAGAACTCGAAAGTATCATATGCTTTGTTCAATCCCCAGGACTAGACCAAGAGCTCATCCACTGGCACCCACGGTGAATCATCATCTAAACTCCAACTATCGTGTACAACAGTAGAGAACTCCACAAATTGCTGGTCAATCACTCTCCCCCCATCATCACTCAAATAACGACTGCTACTATGAAGGTGGTATCCTAGTACTATGTGCTACTACAAAGGAGAGGGATATCCAGACTCCACTAAGTGTGTCTCCTCCCTACAGTCCAATGTGTCCCCCTAAATCCCATTGTACATCTCTCTCATCATCATATGTCAAAGGTGTACTATCGGATCATCCTCTGTGTGGATATCAACCAATCCTGGAACACAAATGAAAGTGTCCTCGTAACTTCCCCTAGCTCTGGAATCCTCATCTGTATGTGTATGGCCGATTGTCTCGGAACTACCCATGAATGGTGGCCCCTGTGACACCTGAACATCCTCCAACAATGTAACTGAGGAACATATCTGACTCTCTGTTGAGATAGATATGGTGTATCTCTAACCAGTCTCCTTAAGGAGATCCTGCAATCTTGAATCTAATTCTTGAAGGGTTGTCTATGTGCCTTCCAAAGAATCCTCGTGTGCTCACCAACTCATGAGTGAGTTGGTCCACCTCCAACTCTTGATCCCTCAAGGCCCTATCATACATCTCTCTAGCCCCCAATAGGTAATCTCTATCCATCAACAATTTCTTGTAGTCGACCCTCATCATGGTCACTCTCTCCTCGAGAGTCTGAAATTCATCCATGGAAAGTCCCCCATCTGATCTATCATGTGCCATCGATGCCCTCCAACAATAATCTTCCACCAATGCATGTGTGTCCTCAATGTATTTAGTGGTTGCCATGATCATGTCCTCACTGACTCTCAATTGTCCTACCAAGTGTCGTGACTCCTGATCATAGTCATGTTGAGGTGCTATCTGATGCCCCTCACTGCTAAAGTCAACCATGGAATCCCCAACAACACTCTCCACAAAATATAAAGCATTGAACTGCCCATTGTCCACTATGTCATTGGGTCCTCCCATATGCCACTGCCCACCATCACCAACTACCACCTCTATCTAAATCACATTGTATCTTGTATGGGTAGTTCTATCCTCATGTGCACTCACCCTGCTACTATCATCTGCGCATGGGTCCCATACAGATGTGTCCAGACACGTGCTATGGTCATCCCGACCAATAAGGAGTGCATCCTCATCACGACAAACCGGTCCTGGAAGTAAGTGTCCCATCAAATTGTCAGTCTCCACAACCTAATCAAATAATGGAGTCTCCAAAAGGGGTGACTCACTCTCCTCATATTGATAGGTATGTGTAAGGTCCATTGTCTCCAAGTCATATCTCTCCTCCTGGGCATGTAAATCCATATGCCCCTGGTGTACAATCCTCTCACAAGGCTCCTCCACCATATCATAGATGCCACTGATATCCTCGTGTGTCGTGGTTATCACAGGTGTCTGAGAAGATGACAAACATGTCACGATCATCATAGAAAGCTCATCCTCCTCCACGCATGACTCCCTAAAATCCATGTCTACACCCAAGGGTAGGTCATCCGACCTCCTAGTCTCATCGTATCTCAGTGTTAACACATGTGAATCCTCACATGTGTCACCATTGTGTTGAAGTGTTGAATCCTCAACACTGCCTTATGGAAAACATAAAGAACACGTGCTATCATCCTATCCATCCAATTGTCCCTCAGATGTGCAAGAGTCACTATCCTCATCAGACTGCTCTAAATAGTAATCAATGGTTTCATCCTCATGCATCTCCTCATCCTCACTGTCATAGTGCACCTCAACAATGTGCACCTTCCCTTTACCCCTACATCTGTGGTCTGACTCCCAAGGTTTTTTGCAACTGTAGCAAAGTTCCCTACTCCTAATGGGTGTGGGATTACTCTATGCTTCCTTCCCTCTAGCTGCTCTAGCTCTATTTTCCTCTACTATGTCGACCCAATGTGTAACCTCATCTTTTCTCCACCTATGATTTTTTATGGATACAAATTGTTGGAATGTTACTTGAGCCCTAAACATCTCACTAAGGGCATAATATTCCCTTTCACAATATACAATCTCTCTAGCAAAGTCCAACATATCCATCTCTCCTTATGGAAGACCCCTCGGGATGGGAGGAATCTTTGCTCTGATACCACTGTAATGTTCCCAACCAGATCTGATTGGAATTGTTATCATGCAATTTGTACTTGCCCAAAGCCAAAGGCAAGAGAATACTAAATTGGCGTAACAAGGAGGATAACCTATCATTGTCACCTTAATAGGAAACATCTTTCTATTTAGGAGTATATCGTAGTACCCCAGGGGAGACATCCTCGGTGACTTGGGGGTTTGAGAAGGCTAAGGTGAAAGTTATAAGAAAGTCCCACCCCTCTCATAGGTCACTCTGATCAAAAGTTCCAAGGTTTTATTAAGATGAAGCAAAAGATAAATTAAGTGTACTTAAGATGAAGCAAAGATAAATTAAGTGTATGCCCAGAACAAGACAACAAGTAGAAAAGAAATGCAATTTGCAAGTACCATATGATGTCAATGCTTCATAAAACCATAAACTTCTAAAAGATAAACAAGCTGATATAAAACTGAAGCGATATAAATATTTATAACAACAATGAACATTTTGCAACAACCACAAAAATTAGGCCTGAATAATGCTTAAAAATGACAAGATACAATAGCCTTAAGTTGACATAATGATAATAGTTGTCAGAAGCAATTATGGCAATGTCTAATCAGTTTTTAATCTTGTTTTTAGGATGAATTTGTTGTTTTTATAGATGGTTGTAGAAATATTTTGCAACGACAGCAAATTAGATAGTGAGTTAGTCTAGTTTAAAGTTAGTAAGAGTTAGTAAAAGTCTTAGGGAAGATGGTTTAAGAATTGTTTGGTCAATCAATCACTTGTGAGGAGTGGACTAGTGCCTTTTAGGGTAATGGATTCAAGGTTAGCAGCGACAACTCTTAGAGGAAAACAACAAATGATAATAAATAACCTAAAGGGAAGGATGAGATGATTGAGGTGTTAGTAACCTAAGGCCTCAATGTCTGAACCCTAGAAGGAAAGATTGCTAGAAAGTAAGTAACCTTAGGCCCTAGTGATTTCCTTCTTCCTTAGATTAAAATTGAAATAAAATGTATGAAACTAATGAAGTAAAGCTACTAGAGTGCTACAAAGGTAGGGCTCTAGTGTATTCTTCAAAAAGAGATATACTCTAGCAAATTCAAGTGGATGGAAAATTGTAAGGAAAATGATAGTACCATATGCTTCTCCCCTAGGGTTTCAAACTAGCAATCTCATAATCTTAGAAATGAACAAGCAAATTTACCATAACCATTCAAAATAGGATGAAGAATTGTATATTTACTCACTTCATCAAGAATAATCTAGCAACAAACCCTATTTAAAGACTTTTCACCATGAAAAAATGCCAAAATACACCAAGAATAACCTCTCCAAGAAGTTGTGCACCACTTAATTTCAACCAAATACCCCTAAAGAGGGACAAATATCAGACCTCACACTTGTGTGAGTGAAAGATGATGAAAAATACAAGATATTTATCTCTTATTTATATAATGATAATGACCTTTAATAACAATTTAGTTCAGAAAAGGCAAACATGGCCAAATTACATCAAAAATCCAGTTTTTACATAAATTTAAAGAATTAAACCCTAAAATGTGCAGTAGAGGTGATGTCATGCCCTCTTAGGGTGACGTTGGACCTCATAAGTGGGACGTTAGGCTCCATGAGCATAACGTTAGGCCTTCCAAGGCATTTAGATAATACCACACGTACCACCTGGAACACAACTTCCTCCGTCATGTTCATCTGACGTTGGGGGACGTCTAGGGTCACAAGGGTGACGTCATGGGCCTCCCAAGTCCAACGTTCAGGCGAGAGAGAAAGATCCCCCTAGGTCTAGGCCTACCAAAGTGTCTCTGGTGGAACGTCCTTCTTTTTCTCCGATGCAAGCCTCTGATGTATCTCTGCCCCTAGTTGGGGTCACAACATCCATTTGGTGGGATTTTAGACCCATAGAGGTCTGAGCTAATCATCTCCCCATATGTACCTGTCCACTGGGCATGGTCCTGCAACAACAACAAGTACACTCTCCATGGGCTCATAACTCACAGGGATCATAGCAATGTCAATCACGTCTAATAATCAAATTTCCCAAACATGTGCATCAAACTCCCCTTTACCAAGACAAATGCTCAAAGACATTATGCAGTTTAAGAAGCCAGGTTTGTGTTGACGCTTAAAAACGCAACGATGAATATTGCTTGCAAATTATTGCCAAGCTCTATTATTTATTATAATAATAATAATAAACTAGTAGGTGGGACCCCCTTGTAGACTAGTGGCGCTATGATGGATATGTTGTGCTTATATATTTTGTTGTTGTTATGATGATGCCAACACAATCTTCTACAGTTGATTATTCAAATTATGGTTCAAAATGTTTTGGTGACATAAGTTGATGGTTGATTATTGCATGACACTAGATTGTTTTGATGTCCATTCACAAATTATATTAAGGTTGTCTTATGGATAAAAGGATCATTATCGGTTTGGTTTGACATTGCAATTAGACATTGTTAAAGCAAGATTTGCCTCACCCTATGCAATCTTGCATAGAGGGAATTTTTCCATTTCCCTATGCAAACTTGAAGTCCCTTTTTGCAAATCCCAGAGATAAAAACATTATTTTTCCACATATGCGTGCCTTGCCTATATTACAGCATGCGTATACGCAGGTTGCACCACTATAGCCCGCGTACATCGCAAAATGTGCCCAAAATTAAAAATTGGTGTCGGGTTTCCATGTCACGTCCCGAGATCAATGATCCTAGTCCTTCCATATACTGGAAACGTTCTGACTCGGCCCTTTAGTTCCACTTGAAGGCTATAAATGGGCCAAATCCGAGCTATGGAAAAGAGGAGAAAGAATTCAACTTTGAGAGCAAAGTTACTCTGGAGAAATTATTCACTTCACATTGAGTATGCATCCCTTTGTCCTTTAAGTCTGAACACATTGTTCAACCCCCAAGCTCTTCCCTTATTGATTGAGAACTTTATTGTCTCTCTTATATGAGCTTGCCTTTGGTGGAGGATTGAAGTAGCGGAGGCCCAACTGGAAGGAACTTTGTTTCTCGGTTCTGAACTATGCCAACACGGAAGTTTGTAACACATTCACTTTTGTTGATTATATCTTAATAGAAATACTCTTTTCTCGTCCAATTAATATCTTGCAAATATTTGAATTATTATTCCATGGGAGTATTTGTTATGAATGTTCATGGATTATGCTATTGAATGTGCTAACATTATTATTATCACCATATGCTTGTGTTGCTTGGTTTTTGAGGACTAGTTGCAAGCATATTGCTTTGGGTTAAGTGCTCAACGGTGGACTTACTCGAACGTCTAGACGAGGTAGGCCTCTTATCTTGTCTTGTTAGCATATTTGTTTATATAGCATACTTGAGATTAGAGTTGGTTTATGGAGTCATTTCCGTCTGTTGTGGTTTACCCCTATCCATAGATATATTTTCCTCGTAACAGAATTGGCAACCATACTAGGGATATAATCTTATTTTTGTGGGGTTTGGAGTGTTTTTTTCCTTAGATTGTTCTTGTTCATATTGAGTTTCTTATCGTATGATTGCTTGACAGCCTATGTTCACTCTGAGTCTGAGTTTCTTAGCCTTCTCCTTAGCCTAGCTGTGTTTTGACACATATACGCGGGTTTTTGCTTGACAGTCGCGTACATACGCGTGTTGTACTTTTGGAAGCTGCATACATATGTGATTTTCCCTTGAATAATCGCGTACATCAACCTTTGTTGCTTGATTTATGGGTTTGGTGGTTGCTAGGTAGGTTTTGATGATTTTTGAGTCTTCTTGGGTCTCTGTGGTGACTGTTAAGTGTCTGTGGAATGACAAGAAACACGTCTTTGGTTGAATTTTTAAGTGGTGTCTTTATCATCATCTTTTCATTTTGATTGTCCTTGCACCTTGGGCTGGTTGTTTTGCTCCTTGATATCCTACTTGGGTTGTCTCTGTCTATACACAGTAGAGTCTTTATATCAAGTTGTTGTTCAGTCCTTGAATTTTCATTCACTTATAATGAAAATACAAAAATATTAGGCATTTTACATGGATTGGCATTTTGATCTCTTAAGTCTTTGTCATTTATCTTAGTGCATGTAAAGAAAGATTGCATTTTATTTACAATTGCATAATTGAATTGAAAATTTCATTTTTGAAAAGCATATCATTTATTAGAAATAGAGTTAGGACTTTGCATTGTATACATATTCATTTATTTTACTTGTTGAGTCATAATATCACTAGTTTCACGACCACACCTTTTGAGTAAGCAAGGCCATTAAAATTAACTCTATAATTTAAAATTGATTAGTAATAATTTTATTTTCTAGGGTGCACAAAATAGCTTAGGATTTAGAGCCTTGGAATAGGATTTTGTGAGTAAACTTCTCCAAGGCTATTAAATCAGCATGTGTCTGACTAAGGGAGTGGAGAAATTTGTTGTATAATCGGTAATATCAGGAGGCTTCGCTTACACCGGAGTTAAGCACGAGGTTGCGTGAGGTTGATTGAAGGGATATCCCCCCGATACTTTCTTACCGTCAGATATATTTTTGGGGATCTATTCGTATATGTGGATCTTGATAGTGCACTTACCTCCATGAGAGGCAGTGCTTTCAAGGTTTCGGGCTTTGCTACCCTACCCATACGGTGGACCTGACTTACGATTGTTCTCCTGTGCATCGGTTATACCATGGTTGCTTAGTTGCTTGACTTAGGTACCACATAGGTTACTTGCAGGGATTATTCTACAGGTACCCTGGGTCAGATAAGGGTTGGAAAACACACAACCTTTATGGAGGATTACCTCTCTGGGGGGATCTGGCCGACTAGTTGTTAATCCCATGAGGACCCTTATAACTGATTATGTTTCCTCCAATGTTTAGCAACATAGTCTCAGGCCCCTCTTGGGAGAGGCATACCTACTTTAGAGAGGGAGGTCCCTTTCAGCCACTTTATCCCATTTGTGTGCATATTGGCCATTTGATTATTTTTTGGTGTGCTCTTTGATTATTAGTAGACCTTTGAGATTTTATATCGTGCTTTGAGTTCTCATTATCATGGATAGTAGAGTTTCTGTGACTCCCTCCTTTACAACTACTCCCCCCATGATGTTCACTCATTTCATGGGGACGAATACGTCCACTTTTCTTAATGGTATGAAGAATTATGACACTTAGTCCATGCCTTGGGTCTCTAATCATGTTTCTGTTGATATGACAAACATGCCTTCACCCTTTCCATCCTCTCCCTGGACCACTTATATGAATCCTAGTTTTGGATCTGGGGGCACCATGGCCCCATCATCTACGTCTTCATTTGATAGGAGTCATGTCCCTCTACCAAATCCCATTGTGGGAGGCTAGAACCTCCCCTCTTAAGGATCCAGTCCTAGCCATGTTTTTTCAGGAGCCAATACTCAAATGGGTGATTGTTCTACTTATTACACCCCATCTATGTATCCTTCGTCCGCCATGCCATTTCCTACAAACACTCTTCCCATGGCGGGTCCACATATATCCTTGGCTCTTTCATACGGGGGGAATCAGTTTTATGGTTTGGGCTACCCTCTTCACGAAACCCCTTCACATGGGGGAAACATATATCCTCACTTGAATAATCCTTATCATACTTTTGTCTCTTCGTAGACATCTGCTTCAGTGATGATGTCTATACAAACCTCTATGGATCAATTAGGCGGACGATACTACCTTTCCGGATAGGGATAGGGTGTAAACTAGGACCCTTCCTGGCCTGCAATGTCTCAAAACCAGTCTTTCCCGGGCCCTTGGTCTCAAATGCCACAACTCACCACTGTTGCTAGTCCAGACAGTGCCAGTTATACTGGAGCTCCATCACCAACCACTGCTAGTCATGTTGGAGATTGATCGATGACCTATGCAAGTCATGTTGAAGACTCACAACCATTCATTGCTAGTCATGTTGGGGGCATCACTCTAGTCTCCATGAGTCATATCGATATCACATCTCCAACCTTTGTAAATCATGTGGGAGATTAATCTCTAGCCTCTTCCCGTCACGTTGAGAGCATGTCACCAGCCATTGTAAATGACATTGGGGGAATTCATACGATTTAGAATCCTATACGTGTCAAACGTAACTCCAAATTCCTTTGTGGGACTTGTGAAGGAGATCGCCTTACTCGTTTGTGTCCTGCTACTATCGGGATACCGAAAGTGTGGTTCTCACCTAGGGGCCCTTCGGGTTCTAAGGCATCTGTGGTTTCCCCACACTCTATTTCTCCTTTGATTAACACGACAGTCATGCCGATGCAATCCTCGCCTGACCACAACCCCATTTTTTAGGGTGATGCGTCTCCCAGCCTTGTTGTCACGCATCCTATTCAACCAACAGTTGAAGAAGTGGTCATATCGACGCAATTTTCGGTCAATCCAACCCTTCCCTTGGAGGGTGATGCGTCCTTCAACCATGTTGTTAGCATTTATGGTACTGCACCTTCTGAACAAGAGAGAGTTTTACTCTCCCCAAATACTCTCCCTTCAAGTCCTGGAGAAGTTCCCTTTGATTGAGATGGTCTTGTGGGGTATCTAATGCCTCCTCCTATGTCCTTTCAAGTAAGAGACATTACCTGATATATCATGGAGAAGGTAACCTCTGCGAGCACTTTATCATCATCGACTTGCAGATATTTTGGTTTTCCCAAGCTTGTGTCGGCTATTCGTAAGATGTTGACCTTTCACATAAGTCCAACACGAGAGCCTTGGCCTCCCCCATGACATGTCGCCTAGAAACTTCTCAACGAGTCTGATTTAAGCTCTTTTCCGACTCGTCTAAAAAGTGAAAATATTGTGGAGTGAATTTGTCCCTTTCACACTCGTTAATTGGACTTGAAAGGTCATGAGTCTTGGTTAAGCTCTTTTCCGACTCATTTCAAAAAGTGAAAAGATTGTCGAATAAACTTTTCTCTTTCACACTCGTAAACTGGATTTGAAAGGACATCTATTTGGTACAATTTTATCCCTTTTTCAAACCAAGTAGACTAAAATTATGAAAAAGGTCATTTTTTGGCATTAAGTTGTGATTGCATCTCAGGCCCTTGCTTGCAGTATTGAGCCTATTGTTAGTTCTTTCTTTGTGTTATACCTGTTTGCCTCAGTAGTTTTGCATCCTCAACCAAGCAGAGCCTTGTTTATATCCTTCGCAACTCGACACCCTATACCCAGGAGGGAACATTCCCCCGAGTGTCCATCTCTGGCATGCACCTCCTTGCATTGAGCATAGGTATGTTCCACTGTTGGAACTATTTTTTCTTACTTGCGACACTCGTTTCCTCCTCTGTATCATAACATTCATTTGACTATGAAAAAACAAAAAAAGATGGGCGAGAAGGGATTATTATCTTATATTGGCAACAGTCATGTCGCCTTTGAACAGAGCACAAAATTTTTGAGTCAACTTGTCATCATAATTTTGGGTTTAGCATGACCTTAGGAAGCTGATCTCGTTACAGAGAGTTTACTCCCCCAACTGGTTACTCTTCAAGTCCCTATGGAGAATTTGATTGATGCCTCCTGCATATCATGGTTTCATCACTGAGTCTATGCTGCCAAATTCTTCCATATGTCTCATGCTCTTGTTCAAAGGATGTCTATCAACCCATGTCGACCATTCCTCAAAACTCTTGAATTTGCATGTCGGACATACCCTTAGTTTGTCTCAGAGTCACATGAATTTGTAGTCCTATTACGCACCATGCTCCTACTTTCCTCATTGGTAGGTAACCTTGAACCCAGCAGTCGACATTTCATCATTGTTCGTTGACTGGGTGGTTTCCCTTGTGTTCAATGACAAGACATCTATTCACACATTGGGATTCATGCAGTGTCTTGGATGCCATTAGCCTTATTGGTGGTTTCCACACCTTTTTCAGCAGTTTTCCTCATTGGCTGCTATTCAGAGGGTTTTTTTCGTGTACCAGTTGCACCTGGAACACACGAAAGACGCACAAGGTCCTTGGTTTGTGAACACCTTCTTCGTCTGATTTCCTCCAAATCATCAAGGTCATGCTTTGTACCTCGTGTTGAATGATGAGAGATGCCTTACTACTCTCCTTTCATCGGGTCTCCTTCCATCGAATTCATCTCATCTATTATGGAGACGAGACCTAGAGTCCTATGAATACCTAGAGGCTTGCAGTCATTAGTGGCAAGTTCTCTCACCATAGACAGTTGGGAATACATCAATGTCTCATGATCGATGGATTCTTCAAGTGTTCGACCCTGACTCCTTTATTCACACTTGTAATAATGTACTCGATGCCTTGATACCTACTTTCATCATCAGTAGGTTGTCTCTCGTTTGTTAATGGTATATCTCAATGACCGGTAATCAAATGAAGTCTCATTATCATCGACCTCAACTCCTTTATTCACATGTTGTAGACTTGCACCTTTGGCAGATTGTAGAAGACTTGAAGACATCAGTTTTTAGTTGCAACTTTCATGAGATATTGCTACCTTTTCATTGGACTAGTACCTATATCACTTCAGTGATAATGGGAGATCAGATTGTACTCCATTGTATACATATATCTTCATATTGATTTTGAGACTGGTTTTACTGGGCCTTGTTCGTGACGATGATAGCCTTTGGCATGTAACCACATTTGTATTTTCCTATTCATGGCCATGGACAACTGTTTGGTATATTTTCACATGGATATGCAGTGTAATTCAAATTGGAAACCATGTATGCAAAGTTAGTACATATTGTAATGAGCAACTAGTTCTTCTAGCTTGGCCCCCATTACTCCACTTCTAGGTCTTTTAATGTATTTTGGACATCGTAGATACTCCTCTGACCTCACACATTAGGGGGCATTTGTTAGAGCAAGATTTTCCTCACCCTATGCAATCTTGCACAGAGGGCCTTTTTCCATTTCCCTATTCAGACTTGAAGTCCCTTTTTGCAAATCCTAGAGCTAAAAACATTATTTTTCCACATATACGTGCCATGCCTATATTACAACATGTGTATACGCAGGTTGCACCACTACAACCTGTGGACATTGGAAAATGTGCCCAAAATTAAAAAATGGTGTTGGGTTTCCATGTCACATCACGAGATCAATGACCCTTGGCCTTCCATATACTGGAAACATTACGACTTGGCCATTCAGTTCCACTTGAAGGCTATAAATGGGCCAAATCTGAGCTATGGAAAAGAGGAGAATGAATTCAACTTTGAGAGCAAAGTTACTCTGGAGAAATTATTCACTTCACATTGAGTCTGCATCCCTTTGTCCTTTAAGTATGAACACATTGTTCATCCCCCAAGTTGTTCCCTTATTGATTGAGAACTTCATTGCCTCTCTTATATGAGGTTTCCTTTGGTGGAGGATTGAAGTGGTGGAGGCCCAACTGGAAAGAACTTAGTTTTCCAGTTCCGAACCATGCCGACATGGAAGTTTGTAACTCATTCACTTATGTTGATTATATCTTAATAGAAATACTCTTTTCTCGTCCAATTAATATCTTGCAAATATTTGAATTATTATTCCATGGGCGTATTTGTTATGAATGTTGATGGATTATGATATTGAATGTGATAACATTATATATTATCCTCATATGCTTACATTTCTTGGTTGTTGAGGACTAGTTGCAGGTATATTGATTTGGGTCAAGTGCTCAATGATGGACTTCATCGAACGTATGGATGAGGTAGGCCTCTTATCTAATCTTGTTAGCATATTTATTTATATAGCATACTTGAGATTAGAGTTGATTTCTGCAGTCATTTGCGTCTGTTGTAGTTTACCCCTAGCCATAGAGAGATTTTCCTTGTAACAGACATGGGTTAATTGTTTTATTTATTATCTTGATTAAGGATGATATGGGAGATTTTTCAAATAAAAGGACTATGTACAAGCCCTAAGGTTATATGTAATTGTGACAAACGAAGGGTGT
>SNQJ01S0198383.1:0-17185 GCA_010110895.2 Picea sitchensis
ATTTAAATGCTCAAAAAAGTGATTAGACTTCTAACTTAACCAGAGATTTAAAACAACACCATCAAAAAACATACCAAAAAAATAACTCAAAAAAGAAGATTACTCCCCAATTAACCCACTACCTTCTCTAAATTTTCTTGTCCCCCCAATCAAATTCCATCCTTGACCGGCCGTAACTACCCTAAATTCTTGTCTGTGCAGATTTGACCAATCAAATTCTATGCCTGAGCGGCAGTAATTATCCTAAATTCTTGTTTGTGCAGAATACGTTTTTTAGACGACTAAATAAACTAGCACAGCCGCTAACTTGCGGCTAGTGAATGTCGAAAGGTGGTTTTCGACTGGTGAATGCTTGTGATTACAGCACAGAAACGCAGCCACCTTAATATCTTAATATTTTTTAATTAGGTAGACGTGGCAATAAGTTAGTGAACATCATCATTTTTAAACATGATTAGGTAAATGTAAAAAAGTAAACATATAAACTGATGTCTTTATAAGAGCTCTGAAATTAATGGAAATCAGAACCATTGATTTATTGTTTTAGATATATTTAATCTCGTCCATAAAAAACATATTAAAAACTAAAAAGCTATTAAATATGCTCATTATCATTATCAATAAATATACACCTTTCGACGTAACTAGAGAGATTCCATAGTTTATCTGAACCAATCCGCAACACCTAGTGTCTCTGGTCACAAATGTTTGCTCGGCTTTGACGTTTGCCATAGCAGCGTACAGGAAAAAGCAAAGTATGAATCAGCTGATATACTTGGCGTTGCTACTGCAATTCTTCATTGTCGTTACGGGAAGCGCGGCCTCATGTCCCGTGGATTATAACTACGTCCATCAAATTCCATGGGACTCGTCTTTCTGCCAATCGAGGGAAAACGATGGGCAATGTTGCCAGACTTTGTTGAGCTTATTCGACGTAGGCCTAGCGCAGCACCTTAAAGACTCCTCCATGTTCGTGTTTCCCGACAACGCCTCCGCCACCGCCTGCATCAATGAATTCCAACAGAAGCTTTTTTCAATGCCCTCGGCTCTTCCCTTCCCGTCATTTGTACCTGGCTGTCGGAACGACGCATCCGAGTTTGTATCCAGCCCTAATCTCTGCGACGGCATACAGACAAAACAGAATTGGACTAATCTGTTGGGTACGACTGCAATCGACTCGTTCTGCAACGTGGATCTCTCCGACTTAACAGTTTGCAGTTTATGCTTTAGTGGCGTTCAGCAGGTTACCAGAAGTTTGGCGGACATTAAAAAAAATGTTACGGAGATAACCATTCGCTTATGCCTCCGCTTCGCGGTTCTTTATCTTGCCGCAGTGAGTAAATTCGGGCCGCAGAACCCAAACACCGCTTCTTGTGCATTCAAATTGCCGTTATCCTTGCCCAAAACGAAAAATAAGAACCGTTTGGTTTTAATCTCCTCCTTTGAGGGAGCTACGGTTATAGTCGTTTCACTTTTGGGGTTTCTGATTGTTCGTTTGCTACGGGAGAGGAGGAACCGAGACGCCGCACACAGGCAGTTCGTAAATAGGAACAGAGACCTCTTGAGGGAAATCGTGAGACCTAACACTGGCGCAGTGTGGTTCAATATACAGGAGATAAAGTCTGCGACCGACAATTTCAGCCGGGCCAATCTCATCGGTCAGGGAAGTTTCGGGACGGTGTATCGGGGATGGCTTCGCGACGGGCAGCCGGTGGCGGTGAAGAGAATCAGAAACTGCTCTGCCGAAGGGGACGCGGACTTGTTAAACGAAGTGGAGATTATCAATAATATCAGGCACCGGAATCTGGTAGCTTTGAGAGGCTGCTGCGTTGCCAGCGATTACATGGCGGGGCACCAGCGGTTTCTGATATACGATTACATGCCCAATGGAAGTCTCGATGAGCATCTTTTTGGAGGAATGACAAATGCTCCGTTGAGCTGGCTACAGCGGAAGAATATCGTCCTGGGTACTGCCAAGGGCTTGGCTTATCTTCACCGAGGTGTCCAGCCAGCGATTTATCACAGAGACATCAAATCCACTAACATTCTGCTGGATGACCAGATGAATGCCCGTTTGTCTGACTTCGGCCTTGCGAGGATCATGTCAAAAGAAGCCGAATCCCATCTGACGACGAGGGTAGCAGGGACATACGGTTACTTGGCCCCTGAATACGCTCTCTATGGTCAACTCACAGATAAGAGCGATGTATTTAGCTTTGGGGTTTTGTTGTTGGAGATCATGAGCGGCAGAAAAGCTCTGGACACCTCCCTGGATTCGGCATCCAATTACCTCATTTCGGATTGGGCTTGGACGCTTGTAAAATCAGGTAAAGCTATTGAAGTGATAGATGAAATGATCCGTGACAGTGGGCCTGTGTCTGTCATGGTAAGGTTCGTTTCAGTGCGTATTCTGTGCTCCCATGTTTTTGTGGCTTTCAGACCGACAATGGCGGACGCTCTGAAGATGTTTGAAGGGGATATTGAGATTCCTGAAATCCCTGACAGACCTCTGCCTATAACGCACCGATCTGTGAGTTATCCAAACAACACTACATGAAATTAGCATTGTAGATCCATGTCTATCTTGAACTATCGAGTGTGTGGAGAGGGATAAAAAGGGATTTTCAAGGTGCCTTCATTATTTCACAGGAATGTAATATAAATTTATTTTATTTAGCATGACAATATAATTATTTCAAATTTTAATTGTTTAAAAATATTTTGTTTAATAAATATTTTTATTTATTGAAGAGGATCATGTAATTATTTTAAATTTTTAGGATATTAGAAATGGCCAGAATTAATGAACTTTATGAGTTTTTAATGGACAGGATTTTACGCTTCGAATATATGAACTTTATGAGCTTTCAATGGACGGGTTTTTATGCTTCGAATATTCTAATCCTATCTGTTCGTTCAATAATTTGAATATTTAACTTGAGTATTGTGAAGGTGAAAATATAGGTCGCTGCAATTCAATTTAATTATGTAATTATATTTTGAGTACTTTGAATCTGTAGAATGCAGTCTCTAAATTTACAGAAACAAAAACAGCGTCATCACTTTCACCATGACAACGAAGAGGAGAAACAGATATTGACACCCAAGGAGAAGACAATGAAAGAGGAGAAGAAGCATATGCAAATGGAGCATTTAGGGGAAATTGGAACAAACCTTTGCACTGGTACTATATATTTTATTCCTTAATTATCATCTTAGTAGTGTGTTGCCAGTTTATTTTTATTGATCCAATGTATTAATGGTGTTATGAATTCTGTTGGTAAAAAAAAGATAACGACCACTTTTAACTGCCCATTGCTTTTGTGATCCTTGTAAACGTTTTACTGTGCATGATTAATAATATTATCGAACTATCCAGGGACATGAGGCTATTATGTAAGTAGAGTAAATAACAGTAGAGAGCAAATAACAGTCGGTAGTCTTTAGCTCGTTCAAAGCCAACTAACCCTCGGCTAAAGTAGTTGCATTTACGACCAAATAACATGAGGCTATTATGTAAGTAGAGTAAATAACAGTAGAGAGCAAATAACAGTCGGTAGTCTTTAGCTCGTTCAAAGCCAACTAACCCTCGGCTAAAGTAGTTGCATTTACGACCAAATAATTTGATTGTGGGGATCTCTAAATTCAATCTTTTGTTATTACATCTTCGCGCAAGAAGAATTCAATCCTTAGCAAAAAGACAGCCTGTATTTTTTTTCAAATGTTTGGTGTCTAAATCTTCATTACTTTCATCATATTTCAGATCATACGATAACAGTGCTTGGATGTAAGAGTAGTTCAATTTGTGTGATGATATGTGGCTATTATCTATGTGCATATTATGTTGTGAGTGTTGGCTTTGTGCAAGAGGTTGTGTTAAGACTTGAGGTTGTGTTAAGACTGGCAAAGCTAAGTGAAAGTGATTGTAAGAGGTTTTGTGCTAGTAAATAGTTGGCTCTATACTTTGATCTAGTTTTGGGGAAGGTGGATATAGTGCGCTGCGCGCAGATCACCTGTCCAGTGCGAAGCTTGGATCTGTGGCTTTGTGCACAAGAGAAGAAGAATGTAAGAAGCTTGCAGACTAATAAAGAAGAAGGGAAGAAGATTGGTGGACGTAGCCCCACACTGGGGTGAACCAGTATATCCTGTGTTGATGTGTGCATTGTGCGATGTTGTTGATATTGTTTATGTGGCTATTTGATTAGTGATGTTGATATAATGTATGATGAATGCATCTGATGTTGTAGCTTAGTGCTTAATAATGTGAATGAATGCTAGATTTGAGTTAATGCTTTGTGCTAATTGATTATTAAAGAAGGGTTAACCTACGATGTGAATGAGAACCAAGATCTAATGCATATTATTGGCTAAGTGTTCTGTTAAAGTGTTGTAATCATAGATCTGTGTCCCAGTTAGGTTGTAGACGCCCGAGTTCTAGAACCCCCCTCAGGTGAGACTTCATCTACTTCACAGGTATTACCGAAAAAACTGATAGTTAGGGTTTTATTGGTGTGTTGTTAAAGCGTTGAACCCTAAGTCTGCCCTATGACAACACTATTCAAATCAAAAGAACGTCATGTCTCATGCACCAGTCCTCCACCATGGCCATGAAAGATAAGATAATGGAGGTTTGTAAGATTCCCAAAAGAGTTTGGAAACATTTCTAACTCGCAGTTGTTAAAGATCAAGCATCAAGCAGTGACAAGCATTCAAAAAATAGAGTATGGACACACACAACAATGGAGCTCTTTATCTCTTCTTCACATTCATACATAAAACTAAATTCCAAAGACATGAGACTAGACATTTCTCTAGAATTCTCCATCCTTCACCTACCTAATAAATGAAACTTCACCTATCTAATATGTTCATTTATGATGCCTATCCATCTACTTAGTCAAGCAAGTAAATGATGGCGAAATTACTCCATTCAACACTCCTTAATTTTGACCATTACAAATATCAACACAAACAATGCCTAATCGTTGTCTTCGAAATTCAAAAGTATTTCTTCCCAATGGTTTGGCGAAGATATTTTCTAATTGTTCTTTCGAACCACAAAAATGTAGAATGATGCTACCATCGTTGACAATCTCATGGATGAAATGATAGTGAGTGTCAATGTGTTTACTCTTGTAGTGAAACATATGATTTTTAGATAATGCAATTGCTAAACTGTCATCACAAAATATAGGAGTTGGATCCTTCTGTTCATGTGCCATATCACTAAGGATCCTTCTCAACCAAACTGCATGACAAGCTGTTGAAGTTCTTGCCACATACTCTGCTTCTATTGAAGAAATTGTGACGATGGGTTGTTTCTTTGAAGCCCATGAAATTAAATATGTACCCAACATAAATGTATACCCATAAGTACTTATATTATCATCAACACTACCTGTAAAATCACTATCTGTATATCCAATAAGTGAATCATCTTCTAAACTGAAATACCAAATTCCATAATTTGTTGTACTTGCAATATACCTCATAATTTCTTTTCCAACTTTCCAATGAAAGATTTTGCGATATTCCATAAATCTTGAAATTAATCTCACTGCATACATAATATTTACATGAGGCTGCCTACAAGCCTCTTATAAAGAGTGTAATCAATTGATGTTCCTTCATCTTGCTTACTTAGTTTTGTACTTGTTGCAATTGGTGTATCTACTGGCTTGCATTTGTTCATTTGAACATTTTCAAAATATCTATGGCATATTTTCGTTGACAAATAAAAATTCCATTTTCTGATTGCTCAACTTCAATTCTTGGAAAATATTTCATAAGACAAAGATCAATCATCTCAAATTCACTTTGCATGGATGCTTTAAATTCATTCAACAACAAATTTCCTGTATAAATCATGTCATCGACATAGAAACAAATTATCAAAATATTACCTTTTTGATATCTTTTGGTGTAAATTGTGGGTTCATTGTTGCTCTTTTTGAACCCATTGTTGAGCAAATAAGAATCAATGTGACTGTACCAAGCTCTTGGAGCTTGCTTCAAATTGTACAATGCTTTCTTCAATATGTACACTTTGCACTCTTAACTTTTAATCTGAAACCCTGGTGGCTGATCCACATAAACTTCTTCTTGTAAAATGTCATTTAGAAAGGATGATTTAATGTCCATTTAATAGACTTACCATTTTTTTTGAGTTGCAACTCCCAAAACTTCTTTGACAATATCCAAATGTGTTACTCGAGAAAATGTTTCTCCATAGTCAATACTAGGTTATTGGGAAAACCCTTTTGCTACAAGTCTTGCCTTTTTCTTTTCTACTTTTCTTTTCTCAGTAAATTTTGTCTTGTATACCCATTTAACTCCAATGTTAGTTTTACCTGTAGGAAGATCCACAAGATCCCATGTGTCGTTTCTTTCTATTGCTTCAATTTCTTCGTTCATTGCATCAACCCGTTTTTCTTCTTTGACTGCTTCTTCAAAGTTTACTAGTTGAGAGGATATCATAGCAAAGTGTGCTTGTTGATCCACATCATCATTCTGCTCATAAATTTCTCTTAAAATCTTCTTGTTTTGTGGTTCCTCAATTTTTCTATAGTGGGATTTGAATCATTGCTAGAAGAAGAATATGAACTATGGTCTGTTTGTTCTCCTTGGCCTTGTACTCGCAATCTTGGAAGTCTTGGTGGAGAATATCGTTGTCCTATAGCTTCCACCTGCTTATTAAAAGGAATCCGATCTACAATCATTTCACTTGTTTGGTTATCCCAAGATTTGTCTTCTTGGAATTTCACATCTCTGCTTACTATCAATTTCTTGGTAATATGATTATACAACCTGTATGCTTTAAATTGTTCACTATATCCAACAAATATTCATTTTTCACTTCTATCATCAAGCTTTCTCCTCATCTCTTCAAAAACCTATGCATAAGACACACATCCAAAAACTTTAAAATGAGAAAGACTTTATTTCATACCACTCCATGCTTCTTGAGAGATTTGATTTTCCAAACTGATAGTTGGTGACAAATTCAAAATATACACCGAGTATGCCACTGCTTCACTCCAATATTCATTTGACAAATTCTTGGGCTTCAACATGCTTCTATCCATATTCATTATTGTCTTATTCTTCCTTGCAGCTACTCCATTCTGTTGTGGAGTGTATCTTGTGGTAAATTGTCTCTTGATCCCATGCTCGCTGCAATATGCTACAAATTCTTTGGAGTCATACTCACCTCCTCGATCTGATATGAGTATTTTGATGTATTTTCTACTCTGTTTCTCTATTAAAGATTTGAATTCTCTGAATTTTTCAAATATCTTTGATTTGTGCTTGAGAAAATAAACCCAAACTTTTCTTCTAAAATCATCAATGAATGTTAGAATATAAAATATGCCTCCTATTGAATGATTTTACATTGGACCACAAAGGTCTGCATGCACTAGCTCGAGATGTTCTTTTGCTTTGTAGGAAGCATTGGGAAAACTATCCCTTTGGTATTTGGACAAAATACAACTCTCACAAGAGTTTTTCTGTTCATTTATAATGGGAAAATGACGGCAACGGAGTCAACCCTCACGGTTCCTTCCTGCTCTCACCAGGACCTTCTTTCTCTACAGGCCCGAAGAGTCAATGCTCTTCAACTCCTCTCGCGAGTTCTCCTACCCACAACAACACTCCTCGGCGATCTTCCTTTCGGATATCGGGAAATCGCTCTTCGGGAGTTCGCGGTTCACGCGAACACAATTCACATGCACAACAAAACCCCGAATCCCGAATGTCGATGGTCAACGAGTCAACACTCCCGTTCCTTTCGGGGATTTCCCTATCGGGAAATCGGAACATCCGATGTCGCGGTTCACATGTACCACGAATTCCCGAACCCCGAACGAACTGGGTACCACTGTCCTCACTGGTTCACGGGGATTACACCCAGCACGTCCCTCGCCGGGACTTAGGTGGTCAGCGGATCCATGATACAAGTTTCTTCATGGTCAAAAACCCGAAGCATGGGGCAATAGAAACCGGTCAGGCCTACCGGGTCGGCGACACTGTCGCCATCTCCGGATCAGCGATTCACGGATTAAATCGGAAATCGCTGGTCGCGATTTTAAAAGGTATAAACCTCTTGCCTTTGCAAATGCCGAATGCAAAATCCCGATCCGCAGGGATCTCCGCATACGTGTCTGTCACGATCAGCGGCTCCGGTTGATTGGAAATGGCTACTCGCAATTAAGGCGATCATCTTGCCGCTGGCGTCCAGCGAAATCGCGGAAATTGACGACTCTTGGTTCCTCCTAGCGCCTCGGTTTGCCAGCGCCTTCTCCATGATCAACGATCCTCTGGTTCCGTGATTCTCCTTAAACTTATTGATTAGTTGATTCTCGCCTTGGAAATTCTCATCAAAAGCTTCTCTCGGTTGAGCTCCTCCAGATGCATTCCCGCGCTAGCCAACAAGAAGGAACTATCCCTCAGGGTTCCACAATGCTTTCCTCCCGGACTTGGATAATTCTTCGATCTCAGGCTTGGAGCCCTGCGTTTCAACATCCCTCTGCGAACCCTCAACTTGAATTATAAACGATGCCCGGTAAAGCTGGCGCCCTTCTGAACCGTCCTTGAACCCTCAATGGATTCCTTGACTCTTGTGCTCCTGAGTCTCTACACACACCTGATTGCTATCTCTCACGAACTGGTGTTTTCTGAACTGGATTGGGAAATTTTGTCTTCCTTCTCCCTCTGATGAAGAATATGGATGCCTCTTGCTACCCTTCTGCTCAAGCGACCTTCGGTAGGTCTGCAATTATCAATTACTCGGTGTCCCTCAGTGGATCACTTCCTTCAACCGAGAACTCAAAGTTCCCTTCATAATGCGCCGCAACCTTCCTCGCGCCCTCTGGCGGAATCTCTTCTTCCACGGAGCATTGTTAGTTACGGGTTCCTATCTGCCCCCACTTTTGCTCAATGCCCTCCTCGCGAAACCTCCAGGTCCTGGGATTACAGGTATTTCCATAAGAACTCGGCTACGAGGTTCGCAATGCCTGCTTGTATCGCGCTCCAATGCCCTTGTGGAGATTCTCCACCGAGAATCGCCGGTGATTACGTGCTTATTGTGTCTATTCGTGCCGCGCCCAGGGTGTTGACGACCTCAAGGTATTCTTCTGATATTGACTTCGATGCGTGCCTCACGACGCGTCTGCGATACGACTCCTCCGCGAGTTGAGGTGCATCCATAAATTGTACGGGATCCGAGTCTCAACGCCTTTCTGTCGCGCCCACTTACTGGCATGAACCCTCAAAGACCCTCTCAAACTGAAATCAAACCAACTCCCTGCAAATACATGATAACAATACACTGGTGCAGCATATAATGAATACACATATACAGACATGCATATAATGACAAAAAAATGCAGGAAAAACTACTCTATATTAATAATCGCGGAAATGCACGTACCTTTGTGGTGTTCTCCGACTCTCCTTGGCTCCTCAACAACCATTCTATCCTTTAAATGAGATCGGACCTCTTTACAGGGTGCTCAATGAGCTTCCCTCGGGGATTTACCTACTCTGAGTAATTTTACAATCAATGTAAATGCAATGCGCTATCGGAACTAGATCTCGGTCGATCTACAATAAATACTTTATCTTATCTATAGCTTTAGCGTAGCATTCATGGCTACTATTTGGGCTTGTTGTTATTCCAATTCAAATTCAAAATGAGAGTTCGCCTCCTTCGATACGCATGAGTGCCGCAGTATGGCATTTGTTGAGATGGAGTGATTTTCTTGCATCATACTCCACTACTGCGAAAGATTCATGAGCTCTTGCTGATGAGCTTCCCCTGTAGCTGTCGGAATACTCCTGGGTCCCAAACAAATCTTTGGAGCTTTCGCCTTCCGTTACTGCTTCTTCTTTGCTGGCTTTAACGTTCTTCCTTTCTTGTCCTTCTTCCTACCGACTTTCTCGCTATGGCGGCGTATCTGTGACTTCAACATCGGCTCCACCCAGTCTCCATGATCGCCTCATCCATTTATTCCGTTAGTTTGGTTTTTGATAGCAGGTCTCCATAGGCTGCCAAAGATTTTTGACCATGGGGTTGATCATCGCGATCTCCTACACCTTCATGCGTCTCCAACCTCACATTTGGATGTGCATGCCTGCTGCTTTTCACCTTTTGTCTTCTGAACAATCTGCTCCCGCGGCTTCGTGACACATATCGCGTGGGTGTCTCCTGCATGCCGCAGCCTCCCATGTTGCGATCTTTTCGGCCAATCTTTGAAGGCCATGCGACCATTCAGATGCCTGCATTTCGCCTATACGTTTCTTTCATTCGACTCAAATCTTTGCGGCTTCCTTCGGCTGTTAGGTGAATTTGTTAGAGTTGTTCCTCGAACACTCATTCTTCTCTTCATACACTTGAAGCGGTCTGGATTTTCGAATTCTTCTTCTTAATTGATCATCTGTTGTAGTACGCTTCTGACTAACAGCGAATTTTACGCCTCCTCACGGGCAAATGGCGGAATATTTCAATTCCCCAATCAATGATTATATCAATCTAATGTTCCTCTCGTAATGGAAACTTCATCCGATTGATCTTCTTGTGAGCTTGTATACGTGGGCTTTCTGGTGAATCGACTACTGGAGTCATCCGCATCCCCGGCCATGTGGGATGCTTGGATTGTTGCTTCCACGGCGGATTATGGATCAGCCAATCCCATCTTCCTTGACAACCCCTGGCGGGTGAACTCTCACGCGGGTCCAAGGGACTCTTAGACAGTCTCAATTTTTTCATCCCTTCCCTCCAGGAAGCTTATTACGCTTTCGCTGCCCTCTTGGCGGTCTTTGAGATCTTCACCTGATATCCTTTCATCGCTGGTGTGATGCAAGTTTCACAGCTGTCCTCCGCGACCGGTCTTTGAGGATCTCGGCCGATCTCATTTACGTTCCCTTGCCCAGGCAATTGAAATTCCACGATGCGATGGTAGGATCCCTCAGTGACCTGACTCTGTTACCCTCATGGCAAGAGTGGAATTTCTTCTTCTCTATCTTCATGGCAACTCTTGAGATCCTTAGGCGACCTCATCTCATCTTCCTCATCATTCCAATCATCATCATCACCATCAAGACCTTTTCAGTCTCACCGAGGGTCCACATACCTCAACCAATTCTTCATTGGCATGGGTGGTTCAAACCTCTCTTTATCTCAGCCCTAATGTGTGACTCTCTATCTATCTGCAGCTCCGGCTCATCGGCGGGCTCTTCTGCGTAACGGTGAATCATCCTGCTACCTCTATGCACGCCGCCGGGGAAGATCTGCTGGTCGCTCCTCATCGCGAGTTCAATACCGACTTCTGCGGATCCTGGCGGCGTCTGTGAATTTCGCTTGCACGCGAAACAGTAAAGCCCTCTGAGGTCTTGATGCTTCGTCTTCTTCGCTCCTGGAGCGCAAATTAATTGATGTCGGGGTGCTCCTCTTTCTCCTTTCTTCTCTCGCCTGCAGTATAAAGACAAGACTTCAAACGATACCACTCGGCCGGCAGCGGTCAGCCCTCCGCGGTTCCTTCTGCTCTCACGGGGACCTTCTTTTCTCTGGGCAGAAGAAGGTCAATGCTCTTCCGGCTCCTCTGCAGCGAGTTCTCCTGCCCACTGACAACCTCCTCAGTGCTGCTGGATGCTCGAATCAGCGGAGTTAAGCCGGTTCCACCTTGAACCTGAATTATGCACAACAAAACCGATCCGGAGTCAACGCTCCCGTTCCTTTCGGGGATTTTCCTATCGGGGAAATCGGAACATTCGATGTCGCGGTTCACATAACACCGTTCCGACCGAACTCCGTGCCGCATCCTCACTGCGTGCAGGGTCCCGCAGCGCCGTCTCTTGGGACCGGATCAGCCGGATCCCGCGATACAAGTTTCTTCAGTGGTCAAAACCCCAAAGCGTCGAGCGAAACCGAAGTCCGACTCCACCGGGATCAGCGCTTTGTCCTTATCGAGATCAAGCAGTTCAGTTAAATGGAAATGCGGTCAGCGATTTCAAAGGTATAAACCTCGCGCTGCAAAATCGCAGAATCTGCGAATCCGATCCAGCGGGGATCTCCGCATACGTGTCCTGTCACGATCAGCGGCTCCGGTTGATTGAAATCGCTACTCCAGCGGTCCAGAGCGTGCATACAACTCTTGCATGCGTAAGCGAATAAATGCCCGATACCGCGGCGATCTTGGTTCCTCTGGCCTTGGTTTTAACACCCGTACAGCTTCTCCATGATCCAGCGATCCTCGAGGATTTCCAGCGATTCTCGCCATCCGATTAGTTGATTCTCCACCTTGGAGAATTCTCCCTCTCAAAAGATTCTCTCGGTTCGAGCTCCTCCCGGGTCTGTTCTGCTTGTAACGGAAAGACTATCCCTCGAGATTCACATTGCTTTCCTCGGACTTGAATAATTCTTGCGTCTCAAGGCTTGGGCTGACTTTCTTCTCCTCTGCGAACTCCTCGACTTGGAGTCTCGCCGATGTGCGTAAAAGCGCTGCCCTTCCTTAACTTCTGTCCCTTGAACCCTCGATGGATTATGACGCTCTTGTTCTCTGCCGAGTCTCTACACCGCGGACGATTGCTATCCTCTGACTTCGGTGAATACCGGACGTTGGGGAAATTTGTCTTCCTTCTCCCTCGATGGAGGTATGGATTGCTGTTGCTATCCTTCTACTCAAACCTTCAGTGAGTCTTAGGTATCGATTACTCGGTGTCCTGGGTGGATGCTTTCGCTGACCGGAACTCAAAGGTTCCCTTCACCTTCAATGATACGCCTACAACCTTCCTCAGCCCACTCTGGCCGGAATCTCTTCTTCCGCGAACATTAAGTAGTTACGGGTTCCTATGCCTGCTCAATGCCCTCTGGCCGGTACTCCGGGATCCCTCGAGGATTGGCGGTATTTCATAAAGAACTCATGGCGAGTTCTTTCTCTTTAATGCACTGTAATACCGCGCGCAATGCCATGGCGAATTCCCAATCGCGGTGATTGTTATGGCCGATATTCGACTACCATGACCTTGCCTCTTCGAGGTGTTCGGCAACCTCAAGGTCTTCTTCGAGATGTTGACTTAGGTCCCGGTACCTCGGTAAAATCGTCGACTCCTCCGCGAGTTCGGTGCATCCAGATGCAGCGGAGTTGGTCTCAACATATCGCATGCCTGGCATGAACCCTCAAGACCTCTCAAACCTGAAATCAAACACGCTCCTGCAGAATGCTTCAACAATCATAAATTCACAACACACATAGAGAACACATAAAGACATCCATATAACTCATAATAATGTAGGAAAAATTGCTCTATATTAATAATGGCAAATGCATATATATTTCTACAATGTGTTCCTCGAGCTCTCACAGCTCTCAACCAACCATTCTATCCTTTGAAACCGGAATCTAGAACCCACTCTTTGAGGAACTCGCCAGTAGCTTCCCTCGGGATTACCTGCTCGAGGTAATTCTGATCAATGGGCATCTGATGCGCTATCGGAACTAGATCTCCGGTAGATCTACAATAAATGCTATCTTATCTACGACTGCGCGAAGGCGTAGCATTCATGGCTCACCGACCTAAAGACATTTGGCATGGCATTCATGGCTCACCAGCCTAAGACATTTATTTACATTCAATTCAAATTCAAAATGAGGCTGCGCCTCCCTTTCAGCCCTGCATGAGTGCGCGCTGACGTGGCTGGCTGGCTGCATGGAGAGATGCTCCTGCATCAGAAAACCTTTGACCATAGATTTTTTCTGTAAAAGACTGAGAATGCTAAATGGAAAATGACCATATCTAAGATGCCACAACCAAGTCTCATCTGAGCTTGACACATTTTAGGCATATGACTGTGACAAATTTACATTTCTCAATATCAAGGGAAACATTCTATTTTTGGTCATTTGTAGAGTAGCTATGATTTTCTTACTGGGTGGTTTGTCCAAGATTGTACACTTGGAACTTTCAAAAATGACTTTATAGCCATGTTCATTCATCTTTCCTACACTCATTAGGTTATGTCTAAGACGAGGTACATAATAAACATCATGAATATCCTTCTTTTCATCTTTCTTGGTCAATACATAAATTACACCCTTGCCTAAAACTTTCTTTTGATAATCATCTCCCAATTTAATTTGAGATGTGACAGAGCTATCTAAACTAGTAAACAAAACTTTGTTACCTATCATATGATTGTTGCAACCATTGTCCAAAAACCATAGATCATGATTGTTTCTTGATTCTTCTGTGAATTGACATGAGAAGAACATTAATTCAAATGTTGCTTCTTTAGTGTTGGTAACATTTTCTCTACCCCTATTCAGATCTGCTTTCTTTTTTTTTCATTCACTTTCATAGTGACCAAATTTCTTGCAGTAATAACAGTGAATCCTTGATTTGTCAGTTCATCTTGATTGATTAAAGTTTTTGCCTCTCCCCCCTTTGGTTTTGAGAGTGCTTCTATTCTGACTGTTCACTTTGTTCTAAACTTTTTGAAGTTGATCTCTCTCCTATTTGAGAGAGTCCTATGCCTCATCTGCCTATGCTTCTATTCCCTCGACCTTTGCCTTTGCTTATGGAGGCTTGAGACTAAAATGCATTCTCCAAATATTCAGTATTTTGACTGAACCTATTTTCATGGATTAATAGAGATCCCATGAGTTCCTCAACTGTGAGTGTGAATGTTGACAGGCTTTTGACTCTTCTATGGCAACCACGACCATATCAAACTTATCAGGAAGGCTACGTAGTACCTTCTCAATGACCTTCTTCTCTTGAAAGTCTTCTCCATGTGTGCACAACTAATTCACAATGCTAATGACATGCATTATAAAATGATCCATAGAGTCAGAATCCTTCATTTGAAGATTCTCAAAATTCTTCCTCAGTGTCAACAACTTGGCGTTTTAAACTTTATTTGTGCCTTGATATGCAATTTCAAGAATATCCCATGCCTGTTTGGCATGATATGCTATTGCAACTTTGGAGAAAATGAATTCCTCTAGCCCTTGTTGAATGAGCCATATGGCTTTGTTGTCCTTCTTCCTAAGTTCTCCGAGGGCATTTATTTGCGCGTTCATCATTTCTTGTAGATCCATTAGATTTGGTTCCTTGAACCCATTAACTACTGCTTCCCAACAATCTTCATACCAGAGAAATTTTTTCATTTTTATGGACCATACATCATAATTCTTACCCGTTAAAAATCGACCTCGTGCGAGTGCTGGACTATTGCTAGACACCATGAATCTCATGTAGAAATCAGATTTCTCCTTTTGGGCTTAGATCTCGACCGAAACACCTTTTCCTCTGTCAAAACAGACAAAACCCATAACTAAAATAAGCCTGGTCGCTTCTTGTCCAGACCCTCAAGGTGACCGATTGAAGAAAATTTAATTTTTGAAGTATGGGGCCTTGGTCGTGACCTGTCCACTCTCTAGGGATGAGCAACTTCTCCTGGTCTCTCTATGTACAGAGGTAGGGGGCGACTGACTTCAACAACATGATTTTTTTGAAGGGTTTTTCCTCAAAATTTTCCACCAAAATGCCCTGAAACACCCCTCTCTTGTTGTGGGTTGATCAAGCTTCAAATTTCTCTGCAATAACTTGCAAATTTCTCTTCAATCTTCAAAGAGTCTTACTCCTGCTTTAATACCATGTTCAAGTTCAAGTAGTGACAAACATTCAGAAAATAGAGTATGGACACACACAACAATGGAGCTCTTGAGTTCTTCTTCACATTCATACATAAAACTAAATTCCAAATACATGAGACTAGATGTTTCTCTAGAATTCTCCATCCTTCACCTACCTAATAAATGCAACTTGACCTACCTAATATGTGCATTTATGATGGCTATCCATCTACTTAGTCAAGAAAGTAAATGAGGGAGAAATTACTCCATTCAACAACAACTACCAGTCAAGTTAAGATGTTGGAGGTTTGTAAGATTCCCAAATGTGTTTGGTAGTAGCTTCATGCTTGCATGCATTCTCAAATGTTTCAGGGGGTAGAGTGTAAAAATTTCAGACCCCAACCCAGTTTCAGTCTTGCTGATTTTTCAGCCAAAGTTAAATGCCAAACCCAGTTTTAACACTGTTTTAGCATATGTTCCAGCACTGTTTCAGCATATGTTCCATCATTGTTTCAACATATGTTCCGTCACTGTTTCAGCACTGTTTCAGCATATGTTTCAGCACTATTTCAGCAATGTTCTGACACTGTTTCAGCATATGTTTCGGCACTATTTCAGCATATGTTCCAACACTGTTTCAGCATATGTTCCAGCACTATTTTGGCATATGTTTCAGCACTGTTTCGGCATATGTTTTAGCATATGTTCTAGCACTGTTTCAGCATATGTTCCAGCATTGTTTCAACACTAGTTACAACATTGTTTCAACATATACAAACTTAACAGAAAATAAACTTCAGAACTGAAACATGAGGATTCTGAACATCGTTTTCAATGCAGAAATAAAATATCAGTAGTATGCAAAACTCAGAAAATATAAACACAAATATTTTTGGTCTAACTTCGACCGTGGAAAAACCCACAAGGGGAAAACCAGTGAGAGGGGGATTTTTATTATTTATGAGCTTCTGAGAAATTTATTTTACAGCATATTCATCTTTAGAAATTTACACAAACTTATCTGGACATTCCTATAGCTTTGCTCCTCGATTTTTGAACCAGAAATCCATACAACTGTATGGTTGGCCCAACAATTAATGATGTACATATTGTCTCGAAATTTGTGCCAAAACTCTACTAAGACTGTATGAAAAACCCAACATGAACAGCTCCTTGTAAACCGTGTTGTACGTCCCTCAAAATTCATGCCAAACTGTACGGACTGTACAAAAATACATTCATAAATTTATTACAACAGTTACCTTGATTTTTGTGACAATAAATGTTGTATGGTAGCCTTGGAATGTGTGCCAATACTCTCAGAAATTGCAGTACTGTCACATACATCTGAATGTATAAGATCAAGTATCCTTGCTGCTCTACTGTCACTGCTCGGAAAAACAGTCTTGGTGTACTTTCCCAAGGTACACCCCTTGCACAACTCATGGTGCTCTGAACTGAAATCTAGAACTCCCATCACCATCTCCCTCATAACTCTCAAATCCCCATGGTGAAAATGTGCCATCCTCTTGTGCCATATCTCACATAGG
>SNQJ01S0198385.1:0-17191 GCA_010110895.2 Picea sitchensis
AAGTTTTTGTTTCGAGGACAGAGCTTCCAAGTGGTGGAAAATTCTTGATGAAGATACTAAACAAAATGCCACATGGGAATCATTTGAAGACTAGATCAAGGACTCAAAAATGTAAGCGATGCATAGAATTGAAGATGAATTCATTGAAGCTATAGAAGAACTTTCCAAATTATAGAAAGATAATAATGAATTAAAACAGAAGCTTGAGAAGAAGGGTGATCAATTGTCTAAGATGAAATCCCTTAATGAATCACTCGTTATGGAGGTTAATAACTTAAATCAAGAAAAGAGTAGCGAAGGAAAGTTGGAAAAGGATGAGTTAAGGGAAGAATTGAAAGAGAAACATGAAGAAATCGAAAGTCTACGTGAGCATAATCAATAACTTCTTAATGATGTTAAGAATGTGAAAAGGTGTTTACAAGAGGTAGAACCAAATATAATTAGTGAAATGAGTAAAATTGTTGAAGAAGCCCTGGATTTTGATGATATCAAAGAAGAAATGCAAGCAAGAATTGAAGGAGGAAATAAATTGATGGAAAATATCTCCATTCAGCTTCAAAAGGAGAAGGAAGACAAGATTCAAGAAGGTCACCGAAAAATAATTGAATAAGTTGATCTCCAACTTGAAAATATTAAATTCAAATATGATGGAATTATCTCAAAACAAGGTAATAAATTGAAGACCAGACACAAAGGATAGAGGATGCCATTTTCCCTATAAAGAATATGGAAGACATTGGTGTACAAAATGAAGGAAAACCATTACACGTAAAACCATATTAATGCCCTCAACACCAACAAAATTTTCAAGAAATACAAGAAGATCAACATCGACATTGCCAAGGAAGAAGATGGAATAATCAACAATATCTGTGAGATAGGACATCACAAAACCATTATTCGACAGGATATTATCAGAGACTAGCAACTACAACAAATTGGAAAAGCCACAACAACAACACATGGAATCAAAGGAAACAAAATGATGCAACAACTAGTTATCAAGGACTAAGACCAAAAAGAATTGATTTTGCATGGATTGATCATCATCGGTGGCAACAATAAAGCAAGAATATAAGGAAATCCTATTATTTGGTTTCATCACATATAACACCCTTAATTACAAATATTTGAGGACAAAGCTTTTTGAACGAGGGTGTTATGACATGACCCCAAGGGTGGAATATATGGAATTAAATGTATATGGTATGACCCCAAGGGGGGCATATATGGGGTTAAATGTATATGTAATGGGGTAAATGTATATGTAATAGTGGTTTTCCTAATAAAGGGGCCACATGTACAATGTGTGAATAGGTATATATAGATATCATGTAATCCTTATTGAAGGAACATGTGATTTGGATATATGAATGTATTGGGTCATTTGGAGGAGGTTATCCTATTCTTTATGGAGTTGTTGTGTAACTCATCTCTCTTATCTATTTGGGAGTTGTAATCCACGCTCACATATTGTGTACATTGTGTGTACGTTGGCTTCTTATTATATCTTAAGCATTTGGTACTCACATCGTTCCATATAAACTTCTTCCTTTAGAAACCCATTTAAGAATGTTGTTTTTATATCTAGTTGATGTACATGAATATCTAGCGCTACTGCAATTGCTAACAGAAATCTAATTGATGTTTTCTTGACTATAGGTGGCAAAGTTTCATTAATCCAATCTTACAATTTGGGTGTAACATTTTGCCACCAAACAAGCCTTGAAGTGGTCTATCAATCCATCTGACTCATACTCTAGTTTTAATAACCACTTACACCCAACTACTCACCTTCCGGGTGGAAGACTTGTGAGACCCCAAATCTGATTTTTTATGAGCAATTCATATTCAACATCCATTACTTGCTTCCAATTTGTTGCATAAACACTTTGAAGTGCTTCTTGAACATTGAGTGGTTCATCAACCTCTACTTGGAGTGCATATGATTACAATGCCTTTTGAGTAAGCTTTCAATGTATTATTGATCAACGAAGATGCAACCCTCGTACGTATCGTGTGTGATGTGCGGTTGCTTGTATTGGTTTTGTTGGAGTAGAATCACCATACTCAGATTCTTCTTCAAATTCAACATCATAAAATCTTATTTTTAAATCATTAACATTTCCCATCGTTTATGCAAAACTAAATTTTCATTTAAAAAATGATGTCTCTTATTACTAGAACCCCATGTGTTACAGGATCATAAATTCAATATCCATTTTAATCCAAGATGTATCCAACCATTATAAATTTCTTGCTCTTGTAATCTATCTTCCTTCATCCTTCATATGGTAAGTGTGCATATGTTAAGCAACCAAAAATTCTCAAACCATTGACACTTGACTTACTTACATGCCATGCTTCATAAGGTGTCTTCTTATGCAATTCAATAATTGGTAACTTTTTCTATATATATTTAGCAATAGAAACTTCTTCATCCCAAAAGACATTAGATAGCATGCTACAATTAAGCATGCATCTGGCACTTTCAACAAGAGTCGTGTTCATTCTTTCTGCAAGACTCTTATGTTGTGGGGAATATGGAATAGTTTACTCAAGTTTGATCCCTTCTTTTGCACATAAAATTTTGACAACACTTGAGGTATATTCACCCCCATTATCACATCTAAGCATTTTCAAACGCTTTCCTAACTACTTCTCACCAAATTATTTGAAAATCTTAAATATTTATAATGCATGTGATATATTTTTGACAAAATAAACAAAAGTCATTCTAGAGAAATTATCATTAAAGGTAATAAAATACATTGCCCCTTTGTGTGTTATTGTTTATATTGGACCAAAAATATTTGAATATAGGAGCTCCATTTTCTCCTTAGCTCTTGATGCTCCCTTCTTTGAGAAAGGGAATTTATGTTGATTTCCCAAGCAATAGCTTTCACACACTCCCAACTCAATCGACATATGAAAATTTGAATCTTCTACAAGTTGTTCCCTCTTTAAAACCTCGAGTGAATGTGTCTTTTCATGTCCAAATTTATGATGCCAAAGATCTGAATATGATCTTTCATTATATCTTGTTGTCAACACCACTTCGTCTATCGCTACGCATAACTTGTACAGATTTCCATCTCTAACTCCCTTAGCAATAGTTACTCCTTCATCCTTTGGGACAAACTCCTTGCTATCAAATTGTACAAATATTCTAGCATTGGTAATCTTGCTCACTAACAAAAGACTATTTTCTAGATTAGGGACATACCATAAATATTGGATTTTCTTATTTGCACCATCCAACATCCTCAATGATATATTTCCAATTCCCATCATATTACACTTTATTTCATCTCCAAGATTGATAGTCTTCCCTTTGGGTACTTCTTTATATGATGTAAACCAACCTCTCTCAAGTCTCATATGTTGTGTTTCCCTTGAATCTAAGTACTAGCACTTCAAAACATCAAAATATGGGGATGAGATGACTAAAAACAATTGTACTTGGTCATTTCTTCAGGTCATGTTAGCTTCAGTTGCCTTCATTTTCCTTACCTCTTCTACCAATGCTAACCACTTTCTTCATTATTTCTTAAAATGTCCAGGAGCCCCACAGTGAAAGCAGCTTCCCTTGTTTTTATCCTCCTTTGTGTCTTACCATTCTTTGAGACATTGGATTGGGAGGGATGAAATTTGCTTTCACTCTTCTTCTTTTCTTTGCCCTTATATCTTTTCAAAGACAACATTGTAGGATCATCATCATTCGATATTGCATACTTCCTTACAATTTCTTCTTGAAGTAGTGTTGTTATTACTTTAGGAAAATCTAGGTTAGCTTGAGTGCTCAGCGCTACTACCAATCTAGAATAGTATTTTGGAAAACTCTCAAGATGTGTCATAACAACGTCTTTTATTCAATCACTGACCCACATATTGCCAATTGGTTTTTGAGAGACTTAAACTGGTTTGTGTGATTTGATAACTTATATGATTGCTACATCTTTAACTGGAAAAACCTTATTCGAAAATACAAACTGTACAAACATCATTTGATTCATATAATTTAATCAATTGATCCCAAGAAACTTTTGTTGTTTTTGCTTCACTTTCATGCAAATAACATTATCAATCAAACTTAAAAATATACAGGAACAAGCCCTACCTTCCTTTGCCTCCCACTTACTGACCAAATCTGCATCTTGGATAGGCTTCATCTTAGTCCCTTTAACTATTTTGAGCATATATATATTCAACAAAAGCATCTTCATTCCAAGCTTCCAAATATTAAATCCAATGCCATTAAATCGTTCTACTATCCTCTAAGGATCTCTTGCAATGGATGTGACCATTTCTTTGTCTTAAACTTTCTAATACTTATGTCTGCAGCCTAGACTTCACACATTTACAAAGCCTGGCATCACTTCAACAATATTTTCTAGTGAGGCTTTGACACCGTGAAACTAAAAAAAAAGCTTAATTATGAAGCCTAGCTGAAGAATACACAAGAACATAGTATTTTCCAGTGATCTGTAAAAAAAAAACATTTTTATTAATCTATTCAACTTAAGACAACGATACATTTAAAAATGAGAGGGGAGATAAAGTCGTGCTTGAAATACCGTGTATTTTCTCATTAACCAACAACAAATCCACTCTAAGAGACACATATCATCCATGCAAGGTGTTGTTTGTAACTAAAAACATAAACCCTAAATTGCTAACTAAAACCCTAAAATATTTGGCTACATTTTATGTGCATCTAATAGAGGAATTGTGAATGATGAGCTTCTAGAGGTTCTCCCGTGTCTTCTTAGTCTTCTACATCTTCAAATTATAAGATGTTTAAGGACACCCCCCTTCCATCTCCTCCTCCACATGTGCCACCAACTACTCCTACTTCTCCACCAATTGTTCCACCAACTGATCAACTTATCAATCCACCCATCAATCCACCTACTAATGCATTATCAATTGACCTACTAATAGTACCATATATTTGATATTTATATTGATTAATAACATTTATACTTGAAATGTATATTTGACATATATATTGATTCTAATTTTCTTATTCATGTATATTACACCTTTTTATATTATGTGTATGGTTAGTTGATGTTGTTTGATGTTTTTATATTGTGCATTATGTAACTCTTGGCACATATGATTCTACGGTTAGTTGATGTTGATTGATTTATAAAATGTATTATGAGTATGTTAATGATTCACATTATTAATAATTACAATTACTAATGTTTTCTTTGTTTTTAAATTAAAGTTGAGATGTATCGGTCATTTAATGTAATATTGCACTTGTAAAATGATATATAATGTTTAACTCTAGTTATATGAATTCATTTAATTTTGATTGTGAGCGTAAGAACTTATAGTCATTTAATGCTATATAAAGTTTAACTCTTTTTCAAGGTTATTATTTGTTGTCCAAAAAGATACAATATGGTTACTAAATATGTTTAAACACTTAAATGGTTCAATTAATGATTACACAATTTGATTAAATCATCTATAAGAACATGAAAACATTTTTTTATTAAATATAAAATATATAAAAAAGACTTTTAAATGAAGTGACCTTGATGATACTACTTGTTTATATTAATCCTTTTTTTAAGAGTAGGACTTTCTATCTATATATACAAATGTTTATATTAATCTTTTTTTTAAGAGTAGGACCTTCTATCTATATATACAAAAAAAATAGGTCATGGACTTGCTAAGAGATCCCTGGAGGTTTTGTTGACATCATTTCAAAACAGGTTTTCGATATTTGTTTGTAGAAATAACAACAAACATTATATATATATATATATATATATATATGTTGGCCCTTGACCAAGTTTTGTGAGATTCCTGGTCAGATTGACCTATTTTGGGACTTCGACAGCCTGTCGAAGGAGGAGCGCAGGACGAAGCGGAGATCACGGGATCTCAGCCCACTTTTGGATCCTTTTTGGGTTTTTGGGATTATGTAATGGGATTGGGATGTCGGCCCATGGGTTTACCCATGTTTAGGCCTATTTTGTATGTATAAATAGAAGGCTAGGCAATGTAAGAAGTAGTTGAATAGGCATCTATGTGATGTATGCTGAGTGCAAGTAGGGTTTTGTAAGTAATTTGTGCATGACTGTGAGAGACTTGCAAAGCTAAGTGCAAGTGGTTGTAACAGATGGTGGAAGGATTTGTGTTGTAACGCAGGAAAGAAGGATCTAGCGAGTTGTGCAGATCTTCTGTCTTATGCGGAGTAGGGTTTTGATGGCTCTGTGATTGTAACCGATTGACTGAAGATAATAAAGAAGAAGAGTTGGTGGACGTAGCCCGAGGGTGGGGGTGAACCACGTAAACATTGTGTTGTCTCGCTTTGTGCTTGTCTGGATGTGTTTATATCTTCTTTTGCTAAGTGCTTAGAGATGATTAGATAGATACGCTTATGCTTAGTGCTAATGATGTATAAGAATGTTAAATCTGATCTATATGAATGCAATGAGTGCTTGATATACTAGATCTGACCTATATATTGATGCTAAGTGCTTAAATACATTATATCAGTGTGAATGTTGTGAAGCCCTTTATCAGCGAAGTGATTATTGATTGTATATTGAAGAACTGATGGTGCTAAGTGCTTTATTAAGTATTATAATCACAGATCTATGTCCCAGCTAAGGTTGCAGACACCTGATTCCTGCAACCACCCCTGCCTCTACCTCGGGTGAGACTTCATCTGCTTCGCAGGTGTTACCGAAAGGGTCGATAGATAGGGCTTTGTTGGTGTGTTGTTGTAGCATTGAACCCTGGGTCTGCCCTTGTGCCAACAAATGGTTCTGTTGTCGGGACCTAAAACTGTGATTTATGGGAACTGAGAAAGAAGAAGCTTTGTGCAAAGATCCATCCTGAAAACTGTGAAATCTTTGTGCGTAGATCTGTTGCCCTAGTGCACAACATTATACTTGACCTAAGAAGCTCTGTGCTAAGGAAAAGAAGTATGATCTGAAGAAAATAGGTAAGATTTGGAAGCTTTGTGCCCTAAGAAAGGTAAAAGTGGGAATTATTGATTAAAAAGAGGTAAGATCTGCAAGCTCTATGCTCTGATAAAGGTAAGAATAGTTAAAAGTTTTAGATCTGGAAGCTTTGTGCTCTGTAGAAGTAAAATAAGTGGAAATTTTTGTTTCTAGAGTATGGATCTAGGTATGTTTAACAGAGTCTGTCCTAGTTTGAAAACTAGGGTATTAATAGATGAAAGAAGATCTGATATGACTAGATCTGATAAGAATAGTGAAAGATATGGTATACCTATGCATAGAAAGAATGTTTGGACTAACAAATGGATGTAGGATCCTAGAAAGAATTTATTGCATGTTAGCTCCTATGATCCTAGCGCACAGTACAGGAGAAGTTGGGGATCATTTAAAAGAAAGAGAGGATTAACACTATGTTACAGCTACAGAAAACCATGACATCTTGCTAAGTCATGCCTTGGGAGAAGACCTAGTTGTCTTTGTTGCAAAGCTATAAACCATGAAGTGTTGGATTTCCCTAGAATGATTGTTAGGCTTGAAAGAATGAACATAAGACAAGAAAACCCTAAGGAAAATCCAGAAACTAAGGCTATAGCAAAACCCCAAAAAGAATCAAAGAAGGTATTGCTACAGATGAAAGTACCCTTGAGTGACCACCAACATGTTAGATTATCAAAGATCTTTAAAGACAAAGAATGCCTTGAAGCAAGAATAGGAGACTTCGACATTGACTGTGTTCTAGATGAGGAAACAAAGGTGAATATCATGACAAAGAAAACTTGGGAAGCTGTAGGAAGGCCTGCTATGATTCCTTCATTAGGAGGAATAGGGTTATTCAGAGGAAAACCATTAAACCTATGTGGAAAGCTCACTCAGATATCTATGAATGCCAATGGAACTTCAACAGAAGAAGATTTTGAGATTATTCAACTTATTGAGGACCGTGCCCCATTTACCATGTTACTAGGGAAACCTTGGATTGAAAGAGATCAAGCCAGACGAAAAGAAGAAGAAGAAGAAGTTGTGGAGCAGAAGAGACAAGAGTTAAAAGATTTCATGACTAGAAGGATCGCATACTTGATTGAAGAACAGGAGAATAGGTCGAAGCTACTTAACACTAGAGACCCAGATGTCGAAGCTGCAAGAACATTAGAATACTTGTAGAAGATTGAAGTACCTATCTCGGATAAAGAAGAGGTGTTAATCCCGAATCCTAGGAAAGAATCTCAACATCGCGCAGTGACTATGTCCAAAGACGATAAGAATCAGAATGGAAAAAGGACTACCGAGATGAAGTTCACTCAGAGGAAGGCTAGAAATCTAAGTAATAAGAGAGCTAAGTTTGAAAAGTTACAGAAGGTTCCAGAGGGAACTTCGCAGACAGAAAATTTGCAGAATGGGAGCTTCGTCGGGATATCAGAACAGCGACACATGGCATTTCGCCATGGCGAGGCAATATAGCCATTGAGACCGATATATTCGTTTGACTGTCACTCCGAACGGATCGGAAAGAATTTATAGCTCGACACCAGACCATTGGACCGCACCATAACGGACAGAACAAGAGTTAATGAGGCTTCATACCCGTTACAAGTGAACTGTCATCGAGTTGCCTATTTATCCCATCGCGCCATGCACGGAGAATACTTTTACTAACCAAGAATTTGAGCCCGCAAACAAAGTGAAATGTATACAATGATCATTTCCCTCTTGTTGTTTATTCTAGTGCAGTATCTAAGTTAATTGTGAACCCGATATTATTAATCTCGAGTGCGTATGTCCGACAAGCTCACCACAGTTGAGGAATTAGTAACAAAAGTACTCCTCGACTTGATGACTGAAAGAGTCATGTCGGAGAGGATTGTCTACCGGTCTACAAGCATCATCGACGAGAGGACTATCGGCCTCTCCGTCCACTGCTCAAGTTGGACCATCACGGCCCGCAGATGAGAAGTGAACCAAGCACAGAGATGATCTCGCGAATGCTAAGTTGATTCCGAGAATTTTACCTGCCTATCTACCACCTCTGATCGGCACAATAACTCGAGACAATGTGCCCAGAGACTTTGAGTATGAATTGGTCACTGCGTACCTCCCAAAGGGGATACGCGCAGTTCGGATAGATCAAGAAAAGATAGCAACGTTGAAGTTTAGTGACTTCAACCTTGGCGACAGGAAGGTCTATAGCATGCTCACCCCACATAAGTACCTGACCAGGACAAAATGAAATAATTCCAAGATCGTCCCTCAATCATGGACCCGTAACCTCGCGCAGTCCACACTGCTCAACGTCATGAAGATTCCTCACTTCGGAAGACACCAAGAAGTGAATGCATGTGTCAAATTATTGTTGTCTTGTTACCATGGCGTATATTTGTGGTTAAACCGTCGTATCACAATGGATCCGACATTGATCAATCGGATCATAGGGTTGAGTATGCAAGGCCTTGACCCACAGGATTTCTACCCTGGAAAAACAATGGATCCCGCTCTAGCACAAAGGATCAAGGACACCTAAGGAGATGTCGAAAAGGGATAATGAGGCTACAAGGTAGCTTCTATCCAAAGCGACGCACTGTGCCTCGCCTGTCAACTGATCGCAGGAAAGCTAGTCCGCAAGAACCGACCCACCCAGGTGACTAGTTTTGTAGTCAACCTCACAGGGAAGTGCGCGGAGGGCCTACAAATGAATTGGGCAAAGTACCTCGTGAACCAATTGGAACTGGACTGCAGGGAAGCACAATATCAAGCATATGATTTCCACTTTAGTTGGCTTCTAATCCTGAGTGCCTTCATCGCATGGGATATGTCAGAAGGTGCGACCTTCCCGGACATTGAGCCCTTTGAACGTCTGGCCACGAAGTTCAGTACACTGTGGTATTCCAGTGACATGAACAAGAAATGGCAGTCGAATGTCTTATTCCACACATATTACAATCAGTTGAAGTTAGTTATCCAGTCTGAGGCTCGCATCACACCAAATACTCTCTGCAAGTTTTGGCCTTTAATGAAATTCAGCGCAGACCGCCATTTCATTTATATTACATCGCGCGTTGACGATCACAAGCAGCAACTTCAATCTTACTACAAGTTGACAGGGGAGGAATTAGAAGAAATCACCAAGGACTGGTCAGCGAACCTCCTCATTCCAGCAGATCCTGTGGAGATATCCGATTTAGACAGTCCAAAAACTACGCCGAATACACCCGTACCTAGCAAGATAAAGAAGACCGAAGAATTCCATGATTTAGACAGCGCATTCATGAAGACCGCTTCCATCTCAGCAGAGCAAGGAGGAGATGGCGGAGAGATAGATAGCGCAGAAGTTGAACAGAAGAAAGGTGAGGTTACACCGCCTAGATAGGAGGAGGATCCCTCGAAGAAAAGGAAGGTCTCCCTGTCGAAACCTTCCTCCCAGAAGAAAGTGAAAGAAACCATGACCAAAATGCAGACCATCCTCACCTTCGACGACTTCGATTTCATCATAGTAGCCCTGAATAATGCTTCGTTGGAGATAGAAGAGAAGCAAGAACCTAAGCAGAAGTAAGTGTTCCATCGAATTAAGGACAAGCTCCAAGGAGTGCAGCAGGCACTACAATCCATTCGCGCAGTCTCCACTACGCCTCTGTCAGCAGGAACATCAGAACTAGGAGATGAGCCAGCTTAACTCCATTGCATTGTTGATACAGTCGAAGCTCACCTTCGACGAGCTCAGGAAGAAACAGCGCAAGCCACCTAGGCTTTGGCACAAGTATAGGGAGACCTTGTAGAACAACGCAGTACTGCAAAACGAGAAAAGCTTGCTCTGCAAGCGAAGTGGGATGAAGAAAAATCACAACCGCAGCAAAGCAAGGAACAGTTTCTCGCATAGCAACTTGAAGTAAAGGAAATGGTTCATAGAGCACTTCGCTCTGTGACTGTCATAGAAGTAAAGACCGAGGAGCGAGTTCCACAGCAGGTGGCACAACTTGAAGAAGTAATACAGCAGTGCATAGCAGACTTGGAGCTCTGCACTATGCCAGAGGCCCCTCAAGATGTAAGAGACCAAAGGGAAGCAACTTCCCGCAGCGCAGTTGACAGACTAAAATCTCTTGCCTTGGAGTGCAAGAAGATGAGTAACCGCAGTGCCCAAACATATGATAACCTCACCGAGAATCTAGAGTTACATGCATTAGATTTGCAACTCAAGGAAGCAAAGTAGCATGCGGACACACTATAGGTCCAGCTGAAGGCCTTATCGGCCATGGAAAGAATAAAGCAGTCTCAAGAGCAACGCACCGCCCAGCAGTAGATCCATACGATTCAAAGCAGAGTGATGGAAGTTACTCAACGGCTTCAACCAGTACAAGATACGGCATGCCAATTATTCACAGAGGTTGAAAGCCGAAGAGCAGAGCTAGAACAGGTTGTCATCACAGCAGAACAACGCCTAGAAGGGCCCGTGAACGACGCAGTGATCCAGGAGTTCACTAAGCAAGAGGTCGTCACAAAGCAGCAGCTCAAAGCAACTCGAACCAAGCTCAAGGCCTTCAAAGAAGAAATGGTCAGATCAAAGTGACTCGAGACGAGTCACAGGTGAGTGTTGGGGGCTTGTTGGCCCTTGACCAAGTTTTGGGAGATTCTTGGTCAGATTGACCTATTTTGGGACTTTGACAGCCTGTCAAAGGAGGAGCGCAAGACGAAGCGGAGATCACGGGATCTCGGCCCACTTTTGGATCCTTTTTGGATTTTTGGGATTATGTAATGGGATTGGGATGTCGGCCACCCTGGGTCTTGTCTATGTCTTGATCACCCCATCTAGCTATATTTATATTAATCTTAAAAAAGAGACAACATGCATATAAAACATTGAAACGTGCAAATCACACACTTAAAAATTATTCGTAATTCATTCAAGAGTTTGAAGTTCCAAAACATTTTTTTTTTTCTTTTCAACATGTTGGTTTTAAATAGTTATAAACTTTTCATACCCAACATCATAAAATGAAGAAAAATGGTTTTGGTATTGTTTCGAATTCATTTGAATTTGGTGATAACTATGATACCTAAATATACTATGATGCATGTCGTTAACTAAAGGTGCAATCCACAAGCTATCCACACATTCATTGGTTCATCAAATGATGTTCTCATAAAATCCAAACTTGTGAAGAACATTAAATAAAAAGATATGCCAAACTCTATTAAAAGTAATAGACATGTCTATTTTAATGATCATTTCTTTTTCTCCTCCTTTTCTACTTGAATATTGCTTCTTTAACCAATATTATGTTGCCTAAGATTTGTCTTTTTTTCATGAAACCCCCTTGCTTCTTAGATATCAATCTTGGCAGAATTTTATATGCTGAAATACATAGAGAATTGGCCAAAATCTTGTAAAAAAAAAAGGGTTGGTTTTCTTTCCAAATTAGGGTGAGAAAAAGAGGAGTTTGTGTTGCCTCTAATTTTGTCTTTATTCCTTGTCCAATTTAACATCCAACACAATTCATATATAATAATTCCTCATCATGCTCTGAAAAAATGGGTAGAGAAGCCATCTAGTTTGGGATCCTTTTTAGGCTCCAAGTACAAAATTGCCTTTATTTCCTCGAATTCTTTGATTTCTTTGCACGGATATGAGTTCTTCTCTTCAATGAATAAATTAGGTACCCCCTATAGAATTTCCTCTCCAGGTTCAAAGTCCATCTCTTCCTTTTCCATATATAAATATTTGAAGTAAATATATAAATTTATTTATGTATTCCCCATTAGTGTTGGCAATTTCTTTTACATTTTTTTTAGCTATCTCACCTTAGCTTGTTTTTGGAATGAAGATGTGTTATTCTCTTCAGCTTGAAGCCAAATACTTCTTGATTTAAATCTCTAATATTCTTCCTCCTTGTGATCAAGATTATGAAGCTTGTATGTAATATTTCACCCCTCAAAAATTTTATGTCGAGTTGTTTCCTTCTCTTCCATTTCTACTTGGAGTTTTATAAGTTGCTCACTTATTTCTACTTTTTTTATATTTCAAGAGATTTGAATGAAGATTTTGCCCAGGCCTTTAATTCATGTGTGACTCTATGGAGCTTAGTTTCCCAAACAAAAGTTGGGGAACTTATCACCGGAATACTCTAGGAATTATGAAGAGTTTCAAAGGCTTTGGGATTGTAAAGGCACAAAGGATTGAAATGAAATCAAATTGTGCAAAATTTTCTTTCTCTTGGAAGAACAATGAGATCGACTTGTGATATGAAACCCCATGTGCTATGATGTGGGAAGTGATTGTTTGAATTTCCAATAAAAAATCATTATGGATGGGGAATCCATCCAACCTTGTAGTTATGTGTCCAAGCCTTGTCCTCTAATTTGTCCAAGTATAATGTCCTTTCTTAGGGGTTATGTCCACCAGATTCCAAACTGAGATCGTATCCATGGGGAATCCATCCAACCTTGTAGCTATGTGTCCAAGCCTTGTCCTCTGATTTGTCCAAGTATAATGTCCTTTCTTAGGGGTTATGTCTACCAGATTCCAATCTAAGATCATATCCTCCATATTTTCCTTGAATGAATCTTGGGCTATATTTCCACCTCTTTTCTCTTTGTTGGATAAGACTAATATCTCTTAGCTCTTTTAGCTAATAGTGCAATGATACAAAATTACCATCCATATAAAAATCAACTACTCACATAACAAAGAATTGTCTATTCTTTCAATATTCCTTTTAGAATTTAAAACAAAAAATAAAGAGCAAGGTTTGAAGGCATACCTATAACTCAGAGTTGAAGTAAAACTTATAGTATGATTCCAATGCAGAAAATGTCCAACAATCAACAGCTAGTAACCCACAACAAGCAATTGTTAACAAACAACAATGTGCAACAATTTGGGGGACAAAACTTTCCACCCAACCAATTATCTTCATCAGAGATTGAGAGCCCCCGAGATCTCAATCACTAAGGTGATACAAAGGTTCTGCCTTCACTTCCCCTTACAATTCCCATGTCTAAACAATAGTCCTCAACTCCCCTCCAAAAACATGGAGAAATAAACAAGAAAAATTGGACCCCCAACCAACTCTCTCCTCCTCTGTAAGAACCACACCCAAAGTAGAAAACTCGACACAATAAATATTATTTAATTTGCATGAAAGCCTCCACTTGTCATTCCCTTTGCATGCCCATGCATTTTGTTAACTTAAAATAATCTTTCACTGAGTTATTTTTTCTAGGTTACAATTTCCAGGGAAAAACATTGGGTATGTCCCCTCATTCTGAGGATGGTACCCATAGTAAACCCTAGATTTTTTAGGGCACAAGACCAAGTCAACAACAGGGCTCAAAACAGTTACAACAATATACTCATCGTGAGCTCAACATGTCACTTACGAGAATAGAACCTAGGTGGGGAGGATAGCACTCCATCCCACAACCACTCAGGTTAGACCCAATTGACTAATATTTCGCTAAGTTGTGCACATATTATTATTATTTTCTATTTATAGTAACTTGTTTTCAACTATTCATTATACAAAGCACAAAATTTGACTTAATAAGCATAATAATCACTCAAATGCACATATTATTATTATTATTATTATATTATGTATATGAGGGAATTACTCATGTGGCCATCATGAGTAAATATTGTGCTTGCACTATCATGCAAACATAACCATCCCTATGCACTACATGCTCTGGTGTTATGATTCACAAAATGCATAGTAATCAAAACAAGCATGCATGCATATTTTCATGACATTTATAATAGAACCTCCAATTACTGCACTGCTCGCTGGTTCACTTCCGATTTACATCACCATTTCCCCCTCTTGGTTGCTTGTTCATACATGTAATAAATGGTCCTCAATCTGATTATTCATTCACTATTTTCCCCCCTCCTAATTACTTGCTCACACATGTAATCTCCCCACCCCCCACCCCTCTTGATTTCTCATTCACTAGTTTTCTCCTCTTGGTTACTCTTCACATGTGTAATCAGTTTCCCCCCTCCTAATTAATCATTCACCAATTTTCCCCCTCTCAATTACTCTTTTACACAAGTAATCGATTCCCCCTCATGATTATTCATCCACCAGTTTTCCCCCTCTTGGTTTCTTCATCACACATGTAACCAATTTTCCTGCTCTTGTTTACTCATTCACCAACTTTCCTCCTCTCAATTACTTCTTCACACATGTAATCAGTTTCCCGCTCTTAATTACTCATTCACGATCACAACTCCCAGGAGTGCAAAAATCACTCTAGCATCTCCTCAACTTTCAACTCCCACAAGAACCATTGGTATATAATTAGTGATTGAGTTTGTCCCTAGCCAGTGAGATGTTGCTTATATAGAGATCTTCCCTTCATGTGTATGGACTTCCATAAGATATTTAATTAACTATCCCTCCATACTCCCCTGTCAAGCTCCCACTCACATCATAAAACCAAAGCTTTAGTTATAACATGTATCAAATCCCTTGCCACTTCATGGCTAAAATGTAAGTAGCATAAAACCACATGCTAACAACTATATGTCATCATAAGTAACATAACAACATCATACAATAACCCCAAAATCAAAATCAATATCATTGTTAAATCATTCCACAAACAAAATAATAAGGATCATCTATGCATCTCCATTTCCCTTAAGAGTATCATGTACAAACGTGATACATAAACAACTTAAAACTTTAAAAAACTAAAAGATATAAACAAATTAGAAAAGAGACACAACTAAATATTTCCACAATAAGAATTTACCAACAGTGTAGGAAAACACTAAAACACTCGTAAAGATGAGTTAAGTAGATTATTCTACACCCAAAAGCATTTATGATTGGGACAAAACTAAGCTTAAGGCTATAAAAATATTCAAACAAAACATACTGATAAAAAAAAACAAGAGCATGTATATGTGTGTTCTCATTTTGAAAAACACACGAAATTTTGACACTAAACTTAAGACTATAAAAATATTCAAACAAAACATAATGATAAAAAAAACAAGATCATGCATATGTGTGTTCTCATTTTGAAAACCACAAAAATTATTGAAATTTTGACACTAAAAGAATCATAAGCCCCTTCATAGATACATAGATTTGGCTATCCTTAATTTGATTATAGTTTTAGAGAATAAGACAAGGCAATAGAAAAATCAACCATTGACTTTATCATTGTCTTGTCCAATTTTGTGAACCTATAATTAATTTAAATTCATGACATAACTTTGAACCAAAGTCTTAATGATTTTGAAGTTATATAAATATTAAACAAGGGAATTAACTACAAAGTAGCTAGTCCCTGTCTTTAGTTTAAATATTCTGTAAAACAAGAAAAAAAAACAAATCAAATTTAGAAATTCGAGACTTCGTGTGTTTTGAGTCTCTTGGTGATGTCTTTAGAGAGCATCTAGTATACCAAGTCCATGAAAAAATCATAAAAATCAGAAATCCAGAGCTCCAGACATCAATAACCTAATTGCCATTATATGTGTTGACCACTGGTTGATCTTCATGTGTAAATGTTGATTACATAATGGCATGGCATGATGCCCTTCCTACTGGGGTTGTTGATTACAGATTGGCATGCCATGATGCCCTTCCTACTAGTGTTGTTGAATAATACTCGATTTCGATCACTTATTCCAAGTACTTCTTCAAATACGTAGCCTGGTCAAAAATGGAGGGATCGAGATAAGAACTATAAACTTACTGATTATTGACTTATTATTCGGTTTTCGAATGCTAAAATTTAAAAAACAAGTCTACATCTAGAAACCGCAACACGCTAATTTAAACTTAGTTAAATTTAATTTAATTTAACTAAATTTAAGAGTGTGACTACACCTTTACACGTATTGCAACTAAATCCGACCATCCAACTATTATATTCAACGTAGCACATGGTGATGAGAACAAGGTTTTGGGACATGTGGAGGACATATAAAGCGCTTCTCATGCAATTGTGGTAAGAGATTTTTTGTTATTGGCAATAGTGGTGAACCCATCACAACTCTATTAATTTGTTTGTAAAACTCTCATTGGAAGCTAAAGAAATTTGGACGAAGGCAAACTTCTACTCATCCAATTGTCCCATGGTCTTTACATTCTTAACGACCTCCACTACTTCATCAGGGGGATTTTTTCTAACCAAAGAGACCACATCAAAGCTAATAATGATGTGTGGAGGTTCAACTAAAGAATTTTTTA
>SNQJ01S0198386.1:0-13852 GCA_010110895.2 Picea sitchensis
CCATAACCGTGAGACCATCCTGTCATTACTGAGCCTATTTGGAAAGCCTGTTTCTGTTTTCCTCATTGGTTGTTGTGGGCATGCAGTGCTGGACTGCGTGTGGCTTGTTGGCCAGTTTGTACAACACTCTCTCTAGGTGAGAGAGGTGATTTAAGTTGGAAGAATAGGTTGTTTGTCCTGTGAGCGACTCTCTCCAGGTGAGAGAGTGCGCAAAGGAAGGAGAGAACTCCTGGAAGGAACCCTGTAGTTGCCACAGAGCTCGGAGACTTCTGGTCTGGTCTGTTGTTGAAACCCAAGGCAAAGGAGGTTAGCAGCCGAAGGACTGTCTAGGTGACAGAGAAGGTGTATACTCCTGGGGTGGAACAGGCATGTGGGGAAGGAGAGTATGTGGCAGTGATTATGAGTGGTTCTTGGGAGAAAATTCCTTCCTTGTGACTGTGTGTTTTCCCTGTAACCTCAACCTAGTCTAGGATTCCTTACCTTGGGGTGGAGCTTAGTCCCAACTCGGGGGTGATCCACTGCTGAGCTTGAAGAGCAACATGCTCTAAGGCTGGGAGGTTCGTGGAAGGCCTGCACCTGGTTGCTGGAATTACCATCGTTTCAGAGATAAGTTCCAGATGATGTTTTAATTATGTTTATTCATGTCTGTGTATTTATAATTATCATGTATTCTGTTGTGCATATGTATTAATGTTAAAGCCATCGATTATTTATAATAGCAGTAATTCTTATGGTTACTCTGAGTTTAAATGTGTTTCATTTGCTTAGATGCATGTCTTATATATAGAATTAAGTATGAGATTGTTATTCCGCGATGTAGCGCCTACCCTGAGTGAAAGGGGGTGTTACAGTATGGTATCATAGCGTTACAGTATGAGAGAGTGTTACAACTTTTCTCTCAAAGTTGAATTCTTTTCTCTCCTTTTCCATAGCTCGGAATTGGCCCATTTGTAGCCTTCAAAATGGAACTCAAGGGCCGAGTCGGAACATTTCCAGTATATGGAAGGCCAAGGATTAGAGATCTCATGTCGTGACATGGAAACCCAACATTCAATTTTCATTTTATGGCACAAATCCCAATGTATGCGCGTTGTAGTGGAGCAGCCTGCGTATACACTTGTTGTATAGCGTGCAGGATGCGTACAAGTGGAAAAATTTGTATTTTTGTCTCTGGATTTTATCAACAGGGAAAATAAGTCTGCATAGGGAAATGGAATAAGGCCCTCTATGCAAGATTGCATAGGGTGAGACAAATCTTGCCATAACACACTCGATCCCTATGTTTAGTGCATCTAGATCTTTTCCACGTGGGTTATGATCAGACACTGCATATTTCTCTTGCATATGGTCAGCCACCCAACTATTGGGACATATTTTTGGCATATTTTCTTTTCTCTTCATATAACATGACCCATGGTCGTGTTGCCTTCGAGTTGTAAAGAACAAATTTATTGATGGTATCGATTTCTAAATATGTTGATGTATACAAAAATTCAAAACGAAGCATTAAATCAAATATGTATTATCAACTTAAAGAATGAATTTATTGATGGAATCAATTTCTAAATTCGTTGATGTATACAAGAATTCAAAACGAATAGGATGGGATCAAATATATATTATCAACTCCAATGTAAACAATTTATTTGTACTAAATTGACAAAATATAATTGACATACTCTTTATCAAGTGCCTTTTTTCATTTGTTTGGAGTAGCTCCCCTTCCCTTTTATCCTTGTCTTGATGGTCATCTCAAACGACTGCCCTTATTGTTTCGTCGCTTTGCTTGATGTACTCACTGGCATAATAGAATGACTCGTATACTATGTACCCCTCCGCCATAGATCACTATGGTTTTTCCCTTTGTCGAACAAACCCCTTCAATTTTTTCATGTACCTCTCTAAGAAGAACATCCAACTACATGCAAGCACCTTAACTAATTCAACCTCATCAGGTAGGTGAATTAGAATATGGACTTGCAAGTCCATAAAACTCATGGGCAGTTCCTTCTCAAACATACAAACAATCTCAGTTATCTCTCGACGCCACCGTGGAATGCTAGCCGTATGAATCTCCTTTGATGTGATCCATCGTACAAATGCAGATAATTTCAATATGGCACATCACAGGTGCTAGGAGAATTCATGGTTGACACAACCACACATGAGCAAAGGATAGTGACACTACAAAATAAACACACACATCATTAATTTCCATAAAATTGTGAGTGCATAGCATATTTTTACCGAAAGTATACAAGAAGAATCATGTATTCAACATACATGCCCTTAGAAGGTTTAAATTATCATGTGATTTCAACCTTGACAAATTCCCTTCTACAGTGAAGCAACGTCGTAGAGTCGAACCATCTAAAGAAGGTGCCTTCACACCCAATATAACATCCTTCGCCATAGAAAGATCATCTTTCTTCGAAATCCATGGGACATCACCTTCTTTAAAAGACAAAGAGGGACCAACCTCTCCTCTAGTTTATTTTCTTGGCCATTGTCTCTTTTTAGTATTTGAAGCAATAAGATCTCTCTTAATAGCTAATGTGTTGCTTTTATTTGATGATATGTGCCTCCATAAAGAAGATGAAACATTTTTTAATATATGCATGGGATCTAGTAAGTGGCCAATCTTAAGATGCTCCCAATATGGAAGCTCATAAAATACAAATTTTCTTTTCATCCCAATGGGAATTTTCTCAACATAGGTGTCAAAAAGTTCATGATCATCAAACATAGGTTCCCCATTTGAATCAAGAAATTCTACCACTTCCTTCTCCTTCTCTGTGTCATATGCCCTAATCCAATAGGTCAGTGTCATTATTTCGGGTCTTCGGATTCTTTCTGGTTTACCATTGAAAACAAATGCAACTCTTCTATAAGGTTGGCTTCTAGGAGTAATACCCTCAAACAGTCATACACCAACTTTCGTAGGTGGTTGGACCACCTAGCCTTTATAGAAGGTCCCCAACATTTACATCCATAATACCCTTTTGTTACAAGACCTGTGAGTTATCATATGCAGAGCATTTTAGAGTCAAAAATATAGATGCACCAAATGAAGTATGCCAAATAACATTATAGATATAAACAAATCAATCAACATGCTTACCAGAGCAAACTCTTAGTCCTGGATAATCGTGCGTAGTGACAATGTAAAATACCTCTTCGTTGGGATGGGTCTTGATACATCATATACATGTATCTCTTCCCATCATTGCTTAAATTCATTGATCAGTGGTTGGAGGTAGACATACATTCTCTTCACTTGTCTTCTACCTGGGACTATAAGAGCCAGCATAAGATGCTCATTCTTCACGAAAAACCAAGGGGGGATACTGTTATTGATCACTACCACTGACCAAACATAACAATTGGTGTTTTCGAAGGAATATAGGTTAACTCCATCCATACTTATTCTCAATTGTAGGCTTTGTACTTCATCCTTGAAATTAACAAACCATGTATCCTCTATATGCTTCGTGGCTATTGAATCTGTTGCGATTCGCATAACACCTGGCTCACTTTTATTTGAGGCGTGCCAACCCTACAACATGGCTAATTGTTTGCAACGAAAGAACCTTTGAATCCTTTAGGCATGTGCCACAATATCTTATGAGGAGGACCATGTGCCTTACCCTTTATTTTTTATTTGCGGTACCTGTCATGCCCACATTCTGGACGTATCTCTTTGTCTGCATATTTGTTTATGTATAGAATACGATCATTCAGACATGTGTGATATGATATGTACTCAACACCCAACATTTTCAACATTTTCTTTGCCTCTATGCAGTTATCGGGCAAGACTTTATCACTCAGAAGTACCTTATCTTTGAGTAACCTAGAATTTGTGGGCAATAGAAATGTACACTATCATTAACCAAGAATCAAATCAACCCTTTTCTTCCTTCATTGTGTGACAAGATTCCTTAAAAAAATAGGGGACTTAATGGTTAGTCACCTCAAAAGTGTCGAGAAACATGTGTTTGACATACCATGCATTGCTTTCAATTTGTGCAGTAACATCGTTGTCCCTAGTTGTAGACCTTGACCCATGTACTAGACCAAAGAGAGGGGTGGTGAAAGCATATTTAAGGATTTCAAAGAAGGTATCTATGACATCGACGTCATCCCCTAGTTCATTTTACTATAATTCATCTAATAATATTCCCTTCATGTCTTGGGTATCCCGCAAGAAGTCATCCATACCAACCTCAGATATATAATTCCCTTTGTCCCTAATATGTGAAGAACTAGTGTTACTTTAGAGGTTTTGAATTGATGACTCAGGACATAGTGGGAATTGAATAGGTGGTTGTTTCAACCATTCTCGGTATGTTTCCTCTTCGATCTGCGCTCATTTAGTAGGAAGCTCGCGACTTGACATCATAGTGGGGTGCAACAATAGATGGTGGACAGGTTGTTCATCATCAGAATCCTGATTTAAAAATATTAAACATTACATCAATAATATTATTAACACAATGCATTCAATATGTTCAAACATTATACCAAACGCTTATTAGAAGCATGGACATTTTTTCCCAATAATAAACATCCAACCAACCACTTTATAAAACAAATTTCGAATTAAGCAATACATTTACATTAGTTCCATTGAAAATCCAAAAACACAATTAGTCAATCATCTTTTTCTGACGCCCTACAGGGTTGTCTACATAAAACAAATCCAATTCACAATGTAATACCCTTGACCCAGGTTGGATGTTAGAAGATGGCATGTTACGATTAGAAGGGTAAAGCAACTATCCATTTTTATCAAACATCTTGCGAAATTTTGGGACTACTAGAATATCTTGAGCATCTGAACTCGATACTGAATCTTGACCTGACAAAATTCAATGAACAATTATTCAAATGCACTTGCATACATTACATAAATTCAATGAGATAATTGAGTTATAAATAAAATCTAAACGTACTGCAATCGATGTGAGTTAACTTGAAGGACTTCCAACGATATGGAATGAGCTGGAATCTGAAGAATTGACCATTTCACATTATAATTCCTTTTTTCTTGCATTTGAGCCAAAACTGTCATCTTGGGAAGCGTAGAAATATCTAAATTCAAATAGAATTTTGAATAACTTGTATAACTTAACAATGCGCTTAAGCATATAAAGACGCATCGGTGCATATGGATAAACGAAATGCATCAGTGTGTTTAATTGAGATAAATACTAAAGATTGACCTTCATTATTCCCTCCACAAAGAAAAACCTCCACAAAATTTAAATGTGGATGTTTGCATTTTCATTTTGTAATTTAAATTGTTTTATGATGTGTTATTACTTATACACCACACTAGTGCGTTTCTACCTGTATAACGCACCGACTGAAGAAAGTTGGAAAAATAACTCGTGCTTACTATCAATAAAAAAGAAAAACATACCTTAGCACCAAGTCTTTCATAAATAATACACATTCTTTCGAAACCATGCGTCATGCATTCTCTAAAAATCTCCTATGTTGGTTGTATTCCATACTTTGTTTCATGCATGTTTAATATGCCATGACAAAGCAAAGTCGATATAATTAATATAAAGTATAGGTCATGTGGTGAAGTGTTACCGATTCTTCTTCAAATACTTATGGTTCTTAGGTGACGAGAGCTTCAACAATTTCCTGAGTTTCCATTAATCATTGTTCTAACGAGTTGGGTTCTTCGATAACTTCATCTACATCCATTGCTTTGGGACTTTATTGAGTTTCGAGTATTTCCAGTCTTGTTTTCAGGGTCTCTCTTTTTATATTAGCAGAGGTATACACAACATGAGATTTTTCAATATTTTTCTTCATAAGTTCTTTGTTGCAAACATCATCTGAGTTTCCGACAGGTGTTTTCCTCGTTTCCAGACCGCTACTCCTTGGTTTTGTTTTAGTTGGGGTACTTCTTTGTGAAACATTGAGAGAATTGGGGGTTTTGTTTGTTACTTCTATGCCCTTTAATTGATAATATTCGTTAGTGCTAGATAGCTCTTCGATATCATTCAGGGCTTCATCGACTGAGTTCTTGTGGATATTTAGATTGCCCCTTCCTCCTTCCTTAAATTGTTCAAACTTGGTGAAATAAGAAGAACATCCCACCAGGGACATGTGTGTAGTAAATAGATCATTAGGGTCAAAACCCTCGATACATTCAACTTTGTTCAGGCCAAGCTGGTCAAATCATCCTGCAAATTCATTAAGATGAGAGATATGCTTTATAGAAACTTCTCCAATTCTCTAGGACAATGGGATGGATTACTTTTTTCTTTTCTTATTAAACAAGTGATCCCAATACTTGTATTGTATGCATACTTCTATAACAAAGTGTCCATCAGATACATGGAAGAGGTGCAAAAGGAGTTTCTCTTGGAAATTGAATAACCTTATAATACTGAAATCCTTTGTAGTTTCAAAAATTCCTTTCTCTGAGAGAAATGTGGTAGCCTCAAGTGACAGTATTGATGTGTTGGGACCAACGATTAATTTTTTAAATTTAGAAATAAAATTCTTTTGGACCGGGTAGAAAAAGTGTTGAGCCTCGTGTGTCCATAAGGCTAGATACTAGACAAAGATTGGTTCTGTTATCCCCATTTTGTGGATAACTAAGGAGATCATGTCTTGAGGCCCTCAGGTTGCAGATATGGAGTGCCGAGAGACTACATGACCAACAATACCCTTTTGCATATGTGCTTGGACATTATGCCTTTTTCCATGCTTCACCTTGGTGGTTGACATTGTGTCCTAGTAAGTGGTTTTCCTTGGGGATGGGTTTGCTATTGGGAACTCCCTTAATGAGCCATCATACCATTCCTGACTATACTTACCACTTTCAATCATTATTCCCCTCCATTTCCTTATCTCTTGGGATTTTGGGGTGTATTGACCCAAGAAGGGGTTGTCCCTCATCCTATGTGAAGAAGGGGCTAAAGGCCCAGAGGGGGTCGGTGTTGGGTAAAAGATAAAATCCTTGTATAAACCTTCCAGATGCTTTGCCCGGGGATCACCCAAGAAAGAAATGAAACACTTATCTTTGAATAAAGGGGACACACCATATACCAAAGAATGATTAAAAGGTTAGTTGAACGATAGGAAGTCTCATCACGAGCCGACCTATCACATCCATGAATATCTAGTGGTATGACATTGTCATCATCTGGTCACCAAACTAGGGCAATGGCTCTCAGTTGCATGGCTGAGAGAAAGGGGGTCTCATCACGAGCCAACCTTCTCATTTCCATTAGGTGTTTATGGGTGACATTGCCAACACCTGGTCACTATGTCAGGGTAGTGACCTTCAATCTCTCCTTATGCTATATTGAAAGAAAATAAAGAAAGAAAGATAAAAGGCAATTGATGGGCTTGGAAAAAGTGCATTGCGGATGAAGGTACCACACACCCTCTACTAAGGCACCCATGACTGAGACACTACGACCCCTTGTATATCATGAGCCCTATGCCCATTGAGTCTTGACCCCTACCACTTCATCCACTTTACATGGCATAGAGATGGATATCTTGGAAGCTATCCTTGACCTAGGGAAAGACCTACCCAATAGGACACCTCGTCAACCCTCCCATATTTAAGCTTGACAAGTCGCATAATGTCTTTGAGATGTTAATTGTTTGATATAGTGATCTTTGATGCACATGCTTGGATGGCTTATTTATTGATTGGATTCAATTATCATGATGTTATGACTTGAGATCCTTGGAGAGTGTGTTCATTTGTCTTTGCAGGACCTGGTTGGTGGACAGTTTTGGGAGAACAAGCCTAGCTTGGGATTCCATGGGGCTACAAGCCCACAGGTTGGATGTCAGGGGCCCACATGCCAGATGAGAGAGATCAAACTTGGACGGTCTTGATGATGACTTGGACAACCTAGCCCACCCCTTACTTACCAAACGATTTTCCCAGGAGGGGAAAAACGTTCTACTTTTGAGCTTGATGTCATGCTTTTGGGGGCTAGGGCATGCTGGTGAGGTGCCACTCTTTTAACACATGGACGTTTGAGGAGGAGAAGGGTCTTCACCATGATGAGAGTGCTTAGATTCTTGACATGTGGCCTTTGGAGGCCTATCCATGCTTCTCCAACACCAACGACTTCCTCAAAGTGAGAAAACATCCCCTAAAGGGGTGATGTCCTCCTAAATTAGGGTTTGATTTGTGCAAAAAGTGAAATTTTAAGTGAATAGTTTAGTATTACTTTGTTAAGGGGGCAAGATTAGGGTTGTTGACCCCTAATATTGTGTTTTACTCCTTAATTTATGGACAAGCTATGTTAGCTACATTTTGTATAAATAGAGATCATAAGATCTCATTTTAATGACAACTCTCCCTCTTGTGAGAGGCCTTAGTCTGAAATTTGCGCCACACTTGGCTCTTTTATCTCTTGTGCACTTGTTTATGGCTATGTTTATGAATGGTTGATGGAGGAGGTCTAGTGCTAGTTTTGGATGATGCTTTTTGGCCCTTGTGGTGGATTTTCTTGGCATTTCTCTTGATCTTGGTATGGTTTTCTACTATTATGCCATCATTTTTCAAGTTCAAGTATTGTTATGCTAGGTGGGAAGTATAAGGGCATACACCCCCACCATAGCCTTCATCATTTTATTTGCCTCATCTCATTGATTTTATAAGGGTTTGCTAAGAGAAATATAAGGGCATACACCCTCTTAGCCTAAACCCTGGCTTGGAGAAACTGTCCTTGGGAAGTAAAAGGGCTTACACCCCCAAGGAGGTAGCTTATCTAAGATCCCTTTGACTCCATCAACCCAATAGTAAAGGCAGTAGACATTTATTGTTGCATTGGAGAAATAGAATATTGCATTGGGAAACGTGATTTTCGATCAATTTTACTTCTTGCAAAGTGGATTGTATTCCTTGTGCCTTTGACACCACACAACCACTAGGGCATCCCCATCTAGGGGATACTTATTGATGTTGTTACTAAATTGCATCTTCAGCCATTAGGGATGCAGAAAGCCTAACTTATTTGCTTGATTAACTCTTTTATCAACCATTGGATTTTGCTCAAAGTTTGTACACCTTTTCTTCTTGGTCCAACGCACTTTTTGGCAAAGTTTCAGGGGATTTCAGTGGTTGATTTTCTTGTTGTAATACATTGAATGTTATATCCATAAGGCTGATATAATTTGCTGCAGACAAGTGTTTACGACAACCTTATCTCTTATGCTAAGAGTATTGGTTTTTCATCTTGAGTTTAGCTAGTCATTTACTAGTTTTTCTCTTGCATTTTCTACTTGATCTTTAGCATTTATTGAGCAGCTTATAGTACCATTTTCTTGCTGATATATACCCTTATCTATTGCTGCAAATTAGGGACAAAAATCTTAACTTGTTGATCCAACAAACATATATCATTGCAAAGTGTCTTTTCTTGTGTCTCGGGCAAGTATAAACATCTGGAGAAGTATTACACCTATGGGACAACAATTACTTGACTTACAAGGCATCTATTTACACCTTTCACTCCACTTATACATGACCTATAGGGGCTTCACTCCCATCCATCTCCATCTCCATATCAATCCTACTAGGGTCATCGTGATCGCCTTCCTAGAGTGACCTAGTCACCCTTGAATTGTGGGACCTACATCGAGGTGACATTGGATACAGGATTCCCAAGTTGTAGCTCGCTTTGTGGTTGGGTCAGGCTTTGCGCAACCTACAACTTGCGCAATAACATTTTAGTGTCGTTTCTAGGGAAGATTTTTAATCTTCTTCGTACCCTAATGGCACTTTGGTAAGTTATCCCAAAGCCTTTCCCTTAGCTTGCCTGGCGACTCCACCTGAGGGATGTTCCCTTTCCACCTTTCTTGATGAGTTCATTTTGAAACTCATCTGGCGACTCCACCTTCCCAGAATCCTTGTTTCCCCAAACCATTTCCCCTTGGGAGGTTCAAGCCTTCTAAGGTTTACCAAAGAAGGCCTCCTCTCAAGTCTCCTATTGCTAAAACCCTTTTCCATAATATGCTCCCTTTTGTTCCAATGGCTCGCCCTTGGGAAAGGGACCTCTACAAACCCCTTAACATGACCAATATCCAAGGATGCCCTAAAAAATGCTAACAAAATTCAACAAGTGGTTGCCAAAGTTCCCAGGAAACAATTTGATCACTGCTGAAGACCACATTTATGTCATGGGTCGAGATATGGACAATGCAGATATTGATCATGAAGATGTGGCCATGAGACTCGTCGCTTCATCATTGATTGAAGAAGCATTTGATTGGTTCAGAGGGCTTCCTGATAATCATATCATGACCTATAATGTTTTTTCGAAGCTATTCAAAAGCAGATGGTCGAGAAAAGCAGATGGTGGGACACTTAGGACTCAATTCAATCAAATAAAGAAAAATGAGAATGAAATGGCAAGGGAATTCATTTCTAGATTTGACAGGTTGTACAGTCAAATTCCAACATATTACCGCCCTACAACATCATCAGTTTGTCTCCTTTACATGAATGACTTTGAAGGACAGTTTCGATACATTCTTAAAGATAAAAAGCCCACGTCATTGGCAGAGTCTAGAGAGTTCAGTATCGACATTGAAGAAAATCTCCTTGATTCAAAAATAGAACCTTTTCATACCCTCGTAGCAAGACATAATCAAGGACTAAGGTTTCCAACAACAATGTTCCTAATCTGATTGCTCTCCTGACTCAGAAGATAGACCAAATGAATACTCAGTTTGTTCAGGTCAAGAATCAACTTATGAACCATATGACTACAGTGGAAAGAAATCAATCTGCTCCTAGACCTCAGTTTCCCAGACAGTAGAGAGATGCCACCGGTTGGAAACCAAGACCTCAACAAGAGGCAAAGGCCCCAGATACTTTGAAACCTGTTAGAATAGTTGATATAGAAAATTGGTGTCTCCCATGCCAAGAGCCCCACAGGGAAGACGAGTGCCCTCGACAAGATGAACATTATCCCGACGATAAAAACTTCATGATTTGGAATCTCAATGATGAACAAATTACTCAATAACAGATCAATGAAGTCAGAAGAATAGGAGAAAGAGAGGGGAGACTTCGTGCCTTAAGTAAATTGACAGATGATCAGAAGAAGGAACCGAGGAGGAGGGAAGTTCTAACCTACAAAAGAAAAAATGCTTCAGCCCCTCCATCACATCCTGATACTCCTTTTCCACCAGCAGATAAGGTGGCTCCACCACCGGTATGTGAGTTGCTTCCTAAGCCAGATCCTACAGATGACATTCAGTTGAATATAGATGTTGCAAACATGTTTGGAAAACTGAATATGATGGTCCCATTGACGGAGATGTGTAAGATCCATTCCATAAAAAGGGAAAATTTGAAAACCTTACGGGTGCCAGCCGAGAAGGAGGATCCTCCAATCATGTTAAACACTATGTATCTCGACCGACCAAGGGACAAGAACCCTCCTTTCTATCTTTCACTAGGTGTGAATGACCTTCGTTTGAACAACTGCATGCTTGATTCAGGGGCCTCGACAAATGTCATATCATTGAAGGTAATGAAAAAACATGGTTTGAAGACAACCTCACCGTATGGTAATGTATGTGGTGTCGATTCCAAAAAGGTCAAAATCCTCGGGCTATGTGAGGACATTAAGGTTTTCCTGATTGACTTTCCACATATCAACATTCTCATGGACATAGTAGTGATCAACGTTCCAGATGATTTCATATATGAGCTGGTCTACTGCTCTTGGGGGTTTCCTTAGTATGGATCTCACCCATGCACACATTCCTATGGGGGATGGCACTTTTCAGATACTATACAATCGAGAGAAAGCTGATAGACACGTGATGGATCCTGCTTATGCCAGCGAATATGATTATGATGTACTCCCACAGACCATTGATTATGATCCATATGAGATACCTTTTATGTAGGAGGACTCCATAGACACACTTCTTCCATGGACAGGTCAATACAAAGACAAACTTGCAAAATACCATGGGAAAGAGCCAGGGTCTATCCAAATTTTGAAGAAGGAAGATGAGAAAAATGAAGAAATCATCAAAGGTACAGTCCACACAGAGCCTCCACGCGATAAGAATACACCTTGCATCGATTTCAATAAAGGAAGTCTTGTGCTCGCATGGGACAAAAGAGAGGGCAAGCCCATATATAACCAAAAAGACAATAATTCATGGCTTGGCCCTTACATCATCAATAAGAAGTCAGACAAAGAAAGGTACTATCTGACAACATTAGACGGGAGAAAGATGCCACTACCAGTAGATGGGTCTCTTCTCCAAACTCAGATCCAGGTCACGTGACTTCTTCAGGGGCCGTGCCCCAGGTAAGTAGGTAAGTCATTTTAATTCCCTGCATTTGCATCTTGATTGCTCATACTAGTTTAGATGCATTTCATTTTCATATTTCTCTACTTGCACTATTGATTTCATGCTTAGTTTACAATTTATTGAAAAATGTCAAAATTTTCTTTTTCTAGCTTAGTTGGTTTGGATGATGATCATATGAGAACAAGGATGAGTGAGTAGGCCATTCTGCACTTGAAAATTTGATGTTTCCTTGCAGGTATAGGTCTACCAGGAGATGTTGTGGTTCTCATGCACTCTACGACGAGTGTTATCTCCTCGGATAAATTGGTGGAAATTTTGCTTTTGAGGTGATAGGTTGTGGTCCAAAATTTATTCCTAAATTTTTGTAGGTAGGTTAGAGAGTCTATTTTCTGTAAATAAGTTCAGAAAGAACTTTTGATTTGGTTTGGTCAAGAAAAAGATAGAATCTCAGGTTTCGGTGGTTTAGGCGAGCCTGCAACGCACTCATTAACCACCGAAAGCCTTTGTTCTCGGCAGTTAAGAGGGAAAAGCAAAAGCGCGGTTAACTACTGAAAATATTTCAACGGGAAAAAATGAAAAGCCCGTGCTTTCGCACGAACCAGTTGTCAATTGGCACAATGATGGAAACGTAACCATCGAAATCTCATGAACGTGGTAAGGTATGCACATTCTTGTTATATGTATCCGAAGATTGATATGTTGTTGTCCTTTCAACTGCATTTGTCTTTTCAGAATTAAGACTCGGCGAAGATACAGAAATTCATGCGTGTTTCCCGACTAACATAAATGATTAGTCACGTAGCCTCTCATCATTTCTAGTCACGAGTACACAATCCATTATGACCCCATTTAATCTCTGATTTGATCTCCATTCATTATCAATTCGAATTCGGGAGTTATTGAGACAATCTTGAGCCCGTGATTTCATCAAGCGCATATCCAGAGATCATAATCCTGTTTCTCGTGGTGATCGTCGAGTACAGTTAGAGTCTAGCAAATCACTCTCAAGCCAATTGTCATACCAATCAATCTAGATCGAGTCATCAGGTAGGTTCAAAACCCATACTGTTTCAATTTAAGTGAATTTCCCACCGAAACTCGAAAATTTCGGCATGTTTTCAGTCAATTTGTTGCCTAAACTCGGTTAGTGTTTCAGCTTTGCGCTCCGAACTCTGTGTCACCCTGTCCCGTTTGCTTTTCTATGAGTCATACTCTCTGTCATCCTAAATCATAGATTCTTTGTCTCCCTGGCACGAAGTTTTTTCCTTAATCACAGGTACAGTTAGCATTTACTAATGCCGAAAACAGGGCCGAATTGGATGGATTTTGGTACCTTAAGGCCCACCCTGAGGTGGCCGAATTCTTCAAGCAGACTGGAGTCTATTCGTATTGTGAAAAACTTGCAGATTTTCATCAACAAGTGTCCGAGACTTTTGCCAGCTCATACGATGGAAGGACAACAACAGTGGGAAAGGAGCAGTTTGTGGTTGATGAGGCAGCCATAGCTGAGTTC
>SNQJ01S0198387.1:0-17185 GCA_010110895.2 Picea sitchensis
TCTATGTTGATGAATGTATGAATTTATTTAATTTGATTACTTACTTTTTAAAGTGTCAAGGAAGTCTATGTAAGTAAGAATGGTTTGTTTTTTTTAAAGTGATTATAAATACATGTGTTACGCATTAACAAATCTCTTATGGTGGAAAATATTGCTAACTGTTAAATCCATACGCAATTAATGGTTCTTGAGGACCTAAATTTGACAAAAGACTGAAGTCCCATCCTAGTTAAGACTCCAGGAACCAATAATAAGAATAATGTAGGATAATATAATCACAATAGAAATAAGAGAGTTGAAACCTCACATTGCTCTATCCAAAGTGAAGCATGTTTCATTATAATGGAAATCACAACATGTTAGAAGGGTTTCTTAATACAAAATCAACGCATAAAATATGAGTGCACACTAAAACATCAAATCAAGTGAAAGCATACCTCAAATTCTCCATTAAGCTTGTCAAAATGTTCTACAATGTAGCCCAAGAGGAGAGCTCCTAAATACCCAAATTCTCCACCCTTTACAATGGAGAGAGAGAACTCTTCTTTATAAAGTGATTCTCTTCTCTTATACAATAAAACATTATTATTTGCTAACTAACTCCATGACAAGTCAAATAAATATTATAATAATGAATTAGTTAGATCTCTCCTCAATCCATGGTTGGCCATGTTACAACATGTGGACATGAGACTCTCCAAATCAATTCTCTCTCATCCAAAAATAGTAGTAGTACATACTAAATAATGATCATGAAGGGGACACACCACCGAAAATAGGAATCACACCAATTCAAATTCCAAGTGTCCACATGGAATGTTCCCTCCAAGAATGTGCATGCATGCAACCAATCCACATGCATGAATTCCAAGGTAGCTAACTCCATGGATTAATGTGCAAGATGCCAAGTGGACGGGGCATCTGCAACAAAGTATGTGATCAATGCCTAGCCTTTCCTTGCCTTGCATTTGCTTTCCTTTATTTCCTAGTCTTGTCTTGTCTTTTCCTTGCCTTGCGTTCCATTACCTTGCCTTTCCTTGTATTTCCATGCCATGCCATTCCATCTGATGCCTTGCCTTAACTTTCCATGCCATGCCATGCCTTTCCTTGCCATGCCATTCCTTTCCTTTCCCTGATTTCCATGCCTTGCCTTGCCTTGCGATTCCTTGCATTGCCTTGCCTTGCGATTCCTTGCATTGCCTTGCCTTGCCTTGCCTTTCCTTGCCATACCTAGACCTATACCTAGAAATTTCCTTGCCTTGCCATACCTATACCTCAAACTATACCTAGAACTTTCCTTTCCATGCCTTGTGATGCCTTTCCTTGCCTTGCCATGTCTAGACTTTCCTTTCCTTGTCATGTCTAGCCTTTCCTTTCTTTGCATTTCCCTACCTTGTCTTGACTTTCCATGCCTTGCCTTTGCTTGCCATGTCTAGCCTTGCCTTGCCATGCCATGCCTTTCCATGCCTTTCCTTGTGATGCCTTGCCTTTCCATGCCATGTATTTCCTTTCCTTCACTTTCCATGGCATGCCATGCCATGCCATGCCGTACCATGGAATGCCATGCCATGATTTTCCTTGTCATGCTATGCCTTGATTTTCCATGCCATGCCTTTCCATGCCTTTCCTTGCCTTGCCATGTCATGCCTTGCCTTGCCATGCCATGAAATAAATAATTTTGAGGCTCCTTAAGGATATCAACACAGATCTAAAAATTGATTGTCACATGGTCACTAACATGTTTTATTTTACTGTTGTTTAAGTGATGCTAATAGGTTTGTTGTTTCTGCTATTTAGGACTTCCTTTTAGGAACGATATCATGCTCATTTATGATGCTATTATAAGGGTTAAATTTAGAAATTTTTTCTATCCATAAATTAGTATTTTAATAGTCATAAACCATAACATTCACCTATGATATTTAACACTCCAAAATGCTGATAAATAAATAAGAAATCCATCGATTTATACTTAGAGAATTTTGGTCAACATGACCCTGGAAAAACCCCCATGGGGAAAACCAATGAAGAGAATATTTACTATGGAGATCTTAAGGAAAATTTACAACAAATATTACAAGTAAGATACAACCAAATTATCTCAAGTTGGGTAGCCTCTTTCTCCTTGAAATACGAGACAATCTTGCCTTGAAGTGCACACCCTTTTCCTTGGGATTTGTGCCCTTCTCCTTGAGATTCTCTCTTCCTAGTAAATCATTCCTTCTATAGCACCAAGTGATCCCCCTCTCCTTAAAATAGTGCACTGTTCTCCTCTTGGTCTTCCCTCTTCTTCTCTTGTGCACCCTCTTCTCAAGGTGCGCCCCTCTTTCTCCTTCTTCCTCTCCAAAACCATTTTCTCCTCTTCTTCTCTTCACTTCCTCTCAACGTGAACAACGAATTCCTTTTCTCCTCCTCGTCTTCTAGTTATCCTCTTCATTAGGAAAACTTGAGAACCAATAGCTAGTATTAGATCTTAGCCAACCAAGATCAAGGGTGGATATTAGATCTACCCCTTTACTTAAGTTCTCTAAGTCACTTTATGTTAATAAAGTCACTTTATGATTAAAAGCTCATAAAGTCATTTTGAATTTATAACATAAAGTAAAGTGAGGGAGGGGTACTTTTCCCCCTTTAGTGTTAGACACTCAATAACACTAGGGGAGCACTTCCCAAGGTACAAAAACTCAACACTCCCTCTTACCGAGGAAAGTTTTCTTCACCACTCCCATGTTGTCTATGAAGTAGACATGCTTTCCCCTTGACAAAGACTTCATGAGAATGTCTTCAATTTGCTCATTAATAGATATGTACTCAAGTCGAACTTCTCCTCACTAAACCCAACCATAGATGAAGTGGTATCTGATATCTATGTGCTTTGACCTGTCATGAAAGACTAGAGTCTCAAAGAGTTTGATACAACTTTGATTATCACAGTGAATCACAGTAGGCCTCAACTCATGACCAAATAATCCAATCAATAACTTGCAAATCCAAATATCCTTGTAGTTGGCCTGACTAGCTTCCATATACTCTGCCTCAATGGAACTCAGTGCCATTGACTTCTGTTTCCGGTTGAACTAGGAAACAACCCTTGATCCCAACCCAAAATAACACCCTGAAGTGCTCTTCCTTTCAAATGCACATCCTTTCCAATCTGAGTCTATATAGTCAATCGACCTGACCCCGTCACATCTGACGTAGTCCAAACCATACTCCATTGTGTAACATCACACTCTTGCGCGCACTGAGCGAACTTATTCTTTGAGGACACTTGCTTGCAAGTGATCTGGATTATTATACTATTGGTCGTTTGATTATGATTATGAGGCATTATGGATATGATGATATGTTATTTTGTGTATTTACATAAATAGGTGCTATTGAGTGGGTTCTCCTGAGTGTGCAGGACTTGGACCTCGAGGATGCAGAGGCATCGATGAAACCCCTTTGACTCTGGATCGAGTCAGGGAGTGAACTATTTGGGTTTGATTGTTGTTGATATGACATATGCACGTTTGATTAGATGTTATGATAATTGATTTTATTTCTGACATGATTCGTTCATGATGCAGGCTGACGATAACTTGCTGACCAGACTCACATGTGGAGTAGAGGGGTCATGCACGAAAACCAAAGACTTTGAGGGCGAGGTGCGGACAACAGCCCTGCCACAACCTAGTAGCACTCTCGTCGTGGATCAAACTGTAGGTTAACTATTACCTAGTTCAAGAAGACCCACGATGTCGTGAGGGAAGACTGTGACAGTCACTCATGATGATTCTAAGGGGCACGCAATAAGGCATGGACCTTATTCCTTATAGGCCCTTAGTCTTCCATAAGATCACTTGGCGAAGTATTGACTCCAAGGGTTTTTGATGTCTACCAAGTCAGTCAAGAGGTGAGTGGAACCCTTGGAGAACGTAGTGCTTCTTGAAGGGCATGTCACGCAAGGAAAATGGAAAGAGGCAAGTGGCACCCTTGGAGAACGTAGTGCATCCTGAAGGTCACATCACGCAAGGAAAATAAAAAAAGGCGAGTGACACCCTTGGAGCACCTAGTGCGTCCTGAAGGGCACGTCACAATTTCAACGGGTAAGTGAATAATCCTAGTCGGCCTGAAAATGAATGACATGATAAGTAAGATTAAAAAAAAAAACAATTTCCCTAATAAAAATGTCGCCCAACCTAGGAAATTAAAATCTAGGTCTAAGTGATACTTGTGGTAAAAAAATAATACAATCATAATTAAACATGTGACGAGAAGGGGGTAAGAAATTCAATTGATTTATTAAAATCAAATTATATTGAGGGATTAAAATTTTAAAACGAAATTGATTGTTTTTCTACATATGCTAATTAAAATTTATTAATTTAAAGGAAAAAGGGGTAAAAGGTGATTTTTCTACACTTGCTAAATTGAGTTCTATTTAAGAAGGGAAAAGAGGGAAACTTAAAAAAATAGGAAACTAAGGGGAAACATAAAGAAAAAGGAAATGTAAGGAAAAATCAGAATGACTAACTTAGTAAGGAATCTTGCCTTTAAGAACTTTCTAAATATGAACTCAACTAGGAATTTAGTGAGGGCGTAAGTCATTTAAAATGTGTAAGGGAATATGGGGACACCAATGAGAGATTTTAGGAATGCCTCTAGGTGGGTGAGGGAAATAGGAGTAATTAAATTAATTTCTGGTGCAACTAGGGGGATGGGTGACATGTGTACGAGTAAGGTTTTTCTAAATTAATTTAATGAAAAATAAATTAAATGGGAATTTGAGAAAGAAATCACTTAGAAACTCTATAAAAAGGATGGAGGAGGAGGAGTATGGATCTCTTCTTGATATGTAATGTTACGCTTCTGAATTTTTGACTTGACTGACTTATCTTGTGGGAGTTGGGATACCCATCTCGGTGATGAGTGGTAGCTCGGCCTTGCGAGGCAAGCTGGGAGATAATTTTTCTATGGTATAGTGTTCATGGCCCCTTTGCGGCTCGGGGGGATAAGGGGGAAGAAGAGTACCCCTAGCATTGGCTGGGAGGTACCAATGAATTCTCATCGGTTGGAAAGTGAGAGCTAGACAGAGTGTGCGCGGGACTATGGCTTGGGGATGTCACCTTGGGCTATGGTACACATGCATTTATTTGAATGGTAGATTATTATTTCTCTTGTGCCTTCATTACTGTACTTTTTGTGTAAAGAAATGTGTTTCACTCAACATTTTTGATCGAGAACTTAAAGTCATCATAGCTTTATGCTCGTTGTCTTGAATTGATTTCCTTGGCAACACGATCCCTAATTGCTATGATTGTTCTGTTTTGTTTTACTAATTATTGTGATTAGATTACACTTTATATTCCACACTTATCCCTAGGTCATTAGTCCATGTTTGAGTAGTCGGCCAGGAGCCGAATCGACGAGTGTCACTTCGGTGCATAGTGACCTATAGATTCTAATGCCCTGCTTTTTTTTGCATGGATGATGAGCGAATGATAATTTTGCCCAGCTATTCACCCCTTCTTATATCTGCGTTTGATATCTACATTGCATTGGGCTCTGGATTTTATAACACCTCTGTGCTTTATTATATTTTGATGGAAAATTTCCGATGCATTTCAATACATTCAACTACGATTTTCCCTTTGCAATTTAACGTATTTTGAAGGCGAATCTACCATACGTTTTAACACATCAGGCCCGCGTTCCATATGAAGGGATATTGTTGTGTTTTAATTATATTCTGCATTTCCATTTAAATGTTTCCTAGCCCCTCTTTGGCTATCACTGTGATGTATTTAGTAGTGACAGTTATATTGTGAGGATGATGGCTATCACAATTAAATTACGATTTAATAATGCTATCACCGTAATGTAATCACAGTTATAATGCTATATAAAATTTAATTTAAAATTTACATAGATATTTAACTCTATCCTTAGTTGTAGCGCAACTACAACGCAACAAATTTCTATTCTTTCACTTAGATAATTACTTCTGTAATTTTGAACTAATTGTGGTGCTAGTGGATTTATTGGACAACAGTCTCTCAGTGATTTGATTAGACAACATTATCCCTGTGTTTTAAATGGTTGACAACATATCTTATAACACCCAGCGATATCATTATAATAATTATGGATGGCATTTTTAATTGTGTTAATTCTTGCATTTAATCTGGAAAAAAACCTCACGTTTTTAATCTCAACATTTTTGTGAAAGATAGACAGAGTTTCCTTTAAATGTTAGACAACGTTTCTATTGATGTCAACATTTCCTTTTATGTGAATGACAACAAATCCTTATTTTTATATGTGACTGTGTTATCCTTTTATACACAGTGAATCCTCTTTTTATATGTGATTGTGTTATCTTTTTGTACACAACAAATTTATATGTGACTGTGTTATTCTTTTTATGGCAACGAATCTTGTTTATTATGGAAACGTGGTTTACCCATTTATTACCCAGCTAAATGTTATGTTAGCATTTTACACAACGATATATTTGGTAGCATTCAATTGGCAACGACTGGCAGCGAACCCCTCTTTATAAACAACAAATCCTTATTGGTAGCATGATATGACTGCGTCATTATTACTGTGTTTTTATAGACAACATGTGGTTGACAATGATTGTGAATATATTAATTAACTCGGCGTGTTAATAAACAACCACATAAGGTGCTCATAGGCAAGGACTGTTTGGGTTGGGATAGTATCTTGGTTAAGTAGAAAATTAATATTTATTAACAATGAGGTTATATTTAATGTGAGACCGGGATATATGGTAGCGATTTTAGTGAAGGCGATTTTATGGTCATTGTGTGACAACGAATTAATGCATAGCATGTGACAAAGATTCATTATATAAAGTGTGCAGTAGATGCGTATAACATCAAATTTTATATTTCCTATTTTACATTTACACTGCCACCTCACTTACATCTATTTCTTTTATGATAGCAATTAGCAATTATTTTATTATTAGATATCGATAGAGATCAGTTTCAAATATCAATATTAGTTAGCGATGTTATACACTTTATATATACATTGAATGGACGTCGATATATATATATATATTGGACACTCAATTTTACCTTGAACGTGTGCTTGGCTATAACTATAATTTATAAATGCAGCTTGTGCATTCTGACCTTTAATAATGATTCATTATTTAGTAGCTAATCTATTCTTCCTAATGTTATAATCAACAGTGTATTTTCAATTCATAAGTTAGGAAAAATTATTCCTTGAGTAAAGTTTGGGAATCCTTATCGATTATTGTTTAGTCTTAATTTATGATGAAATGATAAATTCATTAGAAGTTTTACATTCTAGGGTTTATGGCTTCCTTGTTTAGTGTTGAACTAGAAGGGTAAAAGTGTTGATTAAGTGAATTAATAAAACCCTCTTTTAAATGAAAGGGTATTTTGTTCCTTGAAGATTGTTGTGTTTTTAATTTTAGATTGGTCGGTTACTGTGTGCTTGAATAGTTTTTATGATGGTTAATAAAGTCCACCTAGGACGTTGCGCCATAAAAGGAACCCACTAAGAAAAGCCTCGTGAGAAAACGAGAAATCCTTTGGTTGGTTGCACAAATTTATTTTTGAGTGCTGTCATCTACGTCTTATCGACCCGTTGCTTGGGGGTGTGCATGTAGTCTTCTTGTTAGTTATTTTGGCTCATAGCGCAATGGATTTTCCTTGATTCCTTGGTCCAGATAGGTTATGTTGCGCCAGGTTTATAGTCGTGATTATCGCATGGGGACGACATGATCCCTGATGAGGGGATCATGGCGCGCCCTATTGGATAGAGGCAAATGATAACTTGGCCAGAATCTGTGCTTTCCGTTGTGGGTGTTGTTGATCGTTGTAAGTTTGTCGTTAGCGCTTGGGTTGTAACGCCTTCATGCGTTTGGTTTGTGCTCCATAGAGGTTCTGGTTACTGGTCATCGAAGCTGTTGTGTCGGGATTGTAGATGTTGTCCTTTAGCTTATAGGCATTTTCATGTTTGTGTCGGGCGGGTAGTAGTTTCTATATGTTGATTTACACATATTTCGCCCAGTTGCTCATTGTGCTAGTGCGTGGAGTCGTAGTTGTTTGTTGCCTAATATGTGTGTGTGTCTTTGTCGTCAGGTTGTGTGGTTCAACTATTGTCATCGTTGCATTCCAGCCTAAAAACAAAAAAAAAAAATTGCACTTTCTGCTTCGCTTGTAGTCGTATGATTGGGGTCTTTACATATGGTATCAAAGGGGGTTCGACCCACAACTTGGGATCACTACGACTTTCATTGATTTGATTTTTGATTATAAGGTTGCTAATTAATTTGATTGTATTCGTGCAGGTAATCATGGTTAGAGGACATCGTGGAGACAAACGACGAGATTCTAGGGGAGGAGGTGCAATGTCTCAAGTAGCATCCACACCTGAGGGGTCTAACCCCCAGAGAGAAGAACATGTTGTTGGGTAGGAAAAGATAGCAGTGGGTGATGTGATTGGCCTGATGAGGTATTTTCAGTGGATGTCTGAGGCACTGATCAGTCGTTTAGACAGAGATGAGGCCAGGGTGCCATCACCCCTTGAGGGTCCACTACGCGCTCCGGTCGGTACCAGTAGCATTCACCATGAACTCGAGAAGGTCAAATTTCTCGAGTTCTTTGGTGCCCCGGATGACACAGCCGTCAAGGCATGGTTGGAGAATATGACGATGTGATTTTCACTTCGCGACTATACCTCCAACATGAATTTCCGCATGGTGGTCTTTCAAATGAAGGGGAACGCTCTTCTATTGTGGAAGACACTCCTGCCACAATTGAACATGCTCGTCGAAGACGTGTCATGGGAATTGTTCGAGGAACGGTTTCGAGAGAAGTACCTATCAGAGGAATTCATTGAGCGTCATCTCAATGAGTTCAACGCCTTGCGACAGGGCGGGCGTACAGTGCCTAAGTACGAGGCCCATTTTATGGAGTTGCTTCAGTATGCTCCGCATCTTAATACCAAGAAACTTAAGGTCAACAGGTTCTTGTTCGGCCTTAATGTCATCATACGTGCAAAGGTTAGGATTCTAATGCCTCAGACCTTGCATGATGTCGTCTAGAAGGACCTCATAGCAAAGGAGGATCTAATCAACGGGGGTCAGAGTAGGACTCCAATGAGACTAGCAGGGCAGGTGTCATCTGGTGTGCAACATCATCAGACGCCAGGATATCGTGGCTTCCAGAGAGGATCCACTTTCACTACACCTCGACGACTAGCACCTCAGTAGCGAACTCCTTACCGGGGACCACAACTTTAGCAACAATGTCGACCACAACAGTAGGAGTTTAGGCCTGTTTATCATAATAAACCAGGATTCTAGGCCGGTGGACCGTCAGCTTCTACTTTGAGTACGAGGAGTACTGTTCCGAAGAAGGGGTGTTGGACTTGTGGGGAGCCACACTACCAACGTGACTACCTAATGGAGAGGACTACAACATCTGGATTAGTCGAAACCACTACCGTGGGATATTTGGGCAAGGCCCATCAGATTCATGCAGCGTTGAATAACCACCAGGCAGAGAACTAGTCGATTGTGCTCAAGACGTCAGGTACCATTGCTGACCAGACCCTTAGTATTTTGATAGATCCTGGTGCTACCGAGAGTTTCATTTCTGGTGCAGCGCTAAAAAGGATTAAGGTAAAGCCAGTCAAACATGATGAGTTTAGTTGTGTAGAGATGGCCTCGGGAGCCAAACAGAAGGTTGGAGGGAAGGTTACGAGTTGTACCCTTAACCTAGGAGAGTTTGTCACTAGGGCCAACCTATACGTCACGATCTTAGGATCTTATGGTGTCATGATCGGTATGGACTGTTTGGAATCGCATGAGGCGATACTCAACTATAAGACAAAACGGTTGAACTTGGTCGATGATGAGGGACAGAGATGCATGATTGTAGGATGGAACTGAGGATTTTCCCTGAGGTTCATCTCTTCCTTGCAGCTATGGAAGAGCATGTGCAAGGGATGTAAGCTTTATGCGATCCTTGCGTTAAATGAGAAGGGAGTAGCGGAAGGTCTAGAACACCTTCCTGTGGTGAGAGAGTTTGAGGGCGTCTTCTCGGAGGAGTTACCTAGGATGCCACCAGAGAGGGAATTGGAATTTACCATAGACCTAAAACTGGGGACTAAACCAATAGTGAGAATGCCTTATCGTATGTCGACCCTGGAGTTAAAGGAGTTGAGAATGCAACTGAAGGAGTTGTTGGACCTGGGATTGATACGTCTTAGTGTGTCACCGTGGGGTGCGCCTGCTATTTTCATACAAAAGAAGGATGGGTCGTGGAGACTCTGCATTGACTACCATCAATTGAACAAGGCAACGATCAAGAATCAATATCCGTTGCCAAGGATTGATGATATGTTTGATCAGATGAAGGGTGAAACAGTGTTTTCAAAGATCAACTTGAGATTAGGGTATCAATAGTTACAGATCAAGGAGGATGACGTCCCTAATACTGCCTTTAAGACGAGGTTTGGACATTACGAGTTTATTGTTTTACCGTTTGGACTGACAAACGCCCCAAGGGTATTTATGAGTTTGATGAATAGGGTGTTCCGTGAGTACTTGGACAAGTTCATCCAAGTATTCATTGATGCCATTTTGATTTACTCTCGGACGATGGAGGAGCATGACAAACACTTGCGCTTGGTACTATAGTGTCTGCGAGAGAACAAATTGTATGGGAAATTGTCTAAATGCTCGTTTTATCAATCGAAGATTCACTACTTAGGGCATGCCATCTCCAGTGAAGGTATCGTCGTGGATCTAACAAAGGTCGAGGCTATTATAGAATGGCCTGCACCGACGAATGTCTCGGAAGTGCATAGCTTTAGGGGTTTAGCAGGATACTATCGAAGGTTCGTTGAGGGATTTTCAAAGATAGAAAATCCGATCACAGAATTGCAGAAAAAGAATAAGAAGTTTGTTTGGACAGAGAAATTCGCAGAGGCATTTCGGAGGCTCAAGGAGTTGTTGACAACAACACCGATACTAAAGGTCCCTGACATGGACGTGGACTTCTTGGTATGCACTGACGCATCCAAGGAAGGCCTAAGCGGAGTCTTGATGCAAGATGGTCCAGTGATCGCTTACATCTCAAGGAAATTGAGAAGGCATGAGGGGAACTATGCGACACATGATTTGGAGTTGTTATCCACTATTTATGCCTTGAGAGTTTGGAGACACTACCTTATAGGACGAAAATTTGAACTAAAAATGGACCACTGTGGACTACAACACATCTTTAAGCAAAGCGACCTGAACGCGCGATAATGAAATTGGTCAGAATTGCTTAGTGAGTACGATTTCAATATCACTTACATAAAAGGAATAGTGAACCGAGTGGCAGATGCATTGAGTCGAAGACCACACATCTTTTCAGTGTTGCCTCTTCAGACGAATCTACATGAAAATATTTTAACTTTACAGTGCAACGATGACTGGTACAAAGAGGTCAAGGATTTTATTGGACAAAACATAATGATGGTACCAAGATTTGAAGGATTTCTGTTTGACGACGATGGATTATGGAGATTTAAAAATTGAATTTGTGTTCCACCGAACGACAAGTTGAGGGGTTTGATCCTAAACGAGGCTCACAGAGCAGTGTACATGGCTCACCCAACAGTCACGAAGATGAGGGTAGACCTTAAACCCTTATTCTTTTGGGAAGGATATAAGGCAGGCATAGTCAACTACGTGGCCAAATGTCTATAATTTCAGCAGGTGAAGGCTGAACATAAACATCCAACAAGATTACTACATGCACATTCTATTCCAGAATCAAAATGGGAGGTCACTTCGATGTCTTTCATTGTTGGATTGCCACTAACGACAAGGAGACATGACTCAATTTTTGTGGTAGTCGACACTCTGACAAAGAGTGCTCATTTTATTCCTGTGTGTACGACGTATCAGGCACCTGACATAGCTAGAGTTTTCATCAGTGAGAATGTGAGGCTGCATGGCGCGCCTAAGAGGATTATATCCGATCGAGGATCAGTGTTTACTAGACGATTTTGGACTAGTTTCCAAGAGGCCTTGAGAATCCAACTTAACTTTATTATTGCGTATCACCCGGAGACAGACGGGCAGACCGAACAAACAAACCAAGTCTTGGAAGACATTTTGTGAATGTACGTGATGGACCAACAAAGGCATTGGGAGGAATTCTTGCCACTAGTATAATTCGCTTATAACAACAGTTACCAAAGAACCATTAAGATGGCGTGTTTCTAGTTTCTTTATGGGTGACCGTGTCAGACACCTTTGAGTTGGGATCGACTTGAGGATAGGGTCCTGGTGGGACCAGAAGAGATCCAAGAAATGGAAGATCAAATGAAAATAATAAGAAAATGGATCAAAGAAGCATAGGATTGACAGAAGAGTTATGTCGATGCGCGTCGTGTCGACCGTAGTTATGAAGTTGGCGATCGAGTCTTCTTGCGGGTAAAACCGCATAAGAGTTTGATCAAGTTTGGAAAGGGAGCGAAACTCTTTCTTAGGTTCGTGGGACCTTTCGCGATTGTGGATAGGAAGGGGCTTGTGGCCTATCCACTAGCCTTGCCTGATTCTTTAAGGTGTATGCATGATGTTTTTCACGTATCTATTTTGAGACATTATATTAGTGATCCTACACATGTTATTGACATGAGTTCCTTGCAGGTATCGAATGAGGGGGTGCCCATGGCTGAGTCGATCGCATCCTGGATCATAGCATTCGACAGCTATGACGTCGAACATTAGATCAGGTCAAGGTCCAGTGGGACAACTATAGTCCACACTCGGCGACCTGGGAGGACACATATGATATGTGCCAACAGTTTCCATTTTTGTTTTATAGATAGACTTGATACTGTGATACACATTATTTCGACACTTATATACTATGAAAATTTGGGACAAATTTTATACCAAGAGGGGGTGTATGTAACATCTCACTCTTGCACGCACTGAGTGAACTTATTCTTTGAGGACACTTGCTTGCAAGTGATCTGGATTATTATACTATTGGTCATTTGATTATGATTATGAGGCATTATGGATATGATGATAAGTTATTTTTTGTATTTACATAGACAGGTGCTATTGACTGGGTTCTCCTAAGTGTGCAAGACTTGGATCTCAAGGATGCAGAGGCATCAATGAAACCCCTTGGAGTCCCGATTGAGTCAGGGAGTGAACTATTGGGGTTTGATTGTTGTTGATATGACATATGAGCGTCCGATTAGATGTTATGATGATTGATTTTATTTCTGACATGATTTGTTGATGAAAATTTGGGACAAAGTTTATACCAAGAGGGGGTGTATGTAACATCTCGCTCTTGCGCGCACTGAGTGAACTTATTCTTTGAGGACACTTGCTTGCAAGTGATCTGGATTATTATACTATTGGTCATTTGATTATGATTATGAGGCATTATGGATATGATGATATGTTATTTTTTGTATTTACATAGACAGGTGCTATTCACTGGGTTCTCCTAAGTGTGCAAGACTTGGATCTCAAGGATGCAAAGGCATCGATGAAACCCCTTGGAGTCCCGATCGAGTCAGGGAGTGAACTATTGGGGTTTGATTGTTGTTGATATGACATATGAACGTCTGATTAGATGTTATGATGATTGATTTTATTTCTGACATGATTTGTTGATGATGCAGGCTGACGATAGCTTGCTAACCAGACTCACATGTGGAGTAGAGGGGTCACGCACGACAACCAGAGACTTTGAGGGAGAGGTGTGGAAAGCATCCCTGCCATAGCCTACTAGCACTCCCATCGTGGATCGAACTGTAGGTTAACTATTACCTAGTTCGAGAAGACCCACGATGTTGTGAGGGCAGACTGCGACAGTCGCTCACGATGATTCTAAGGGGCGCGCAATACGGCATGGGCCTTATTCCTTAAAGGCCCTTAGTCTTTTGCAAGATCACCTGGCGAAGTATTGACTCCAGGGTTTTTTGATGTCTACCAAGTCAGTGAAGAGGTGAGTGGAACCCTTGGAGCACATAGTACATCCTGAAGGGAACGCCACACAAGGAAAATGGAAAGAGGAGAGTGGCACCCTTGGAGCACGTAGTGCGTCCTGAAGGGAACGCCGCGCAAGGAAAACATAAAAAGGTGAGTGGCACCCTTGGAGCACCTAGTGCGTCCTGAAGGGCACATCACGATTTCAACGGGTAAGTGAATAATCTTAGTCGGCCTTAAAATGAATGACGTGATAAGTAAGATTTGAAAAAAAAACAAAACAATTTCCCTAATAAAAATGTCGCCCAACCTAGGAAATTAAAATCTAGGTCTAAGTGATACTTGTGGTAAAAAAATAATATAATCATAATTAAACATGTGACGAGAAGGGGGTAAGAAATTCAATTAATTTATTAAAATCAAATTATATTGAGTGATTAAAATTTTAAAATGGAATTGATTGTTTTTCTACATATGCTAATTAAAATTTATTAATTAAAAAGAAAAAGGGGTAAAAGGTGATTTTTCTACAGTTTTTAAATTGAGTTCTAGTTAAGAAGGGAAAAAAGGGAAACTTAAAAAAATAGGAAACTAAGGGAAAAAGGGGAAACATAAAGAGAAAGAAAACGTAAGGAAAAAGAAGAATGACTAACTTAGTAAGGAATCTTGCCTTTAAGAACTTTCTAAATATGAACTCAACTAGGAATTTAGTAAGGGCGTAAGTCATTTAAAATGTGTAAGGGAATATGGGGACACCAAGGAGCAATTTTAGGAATGTCTCTAGGTGGGTGAGGGAAATAGGAGTAATTAAATAATGAATGAAATTAATTTTTGGTGCAACTAGGGGGATGGGTGACATGTGTATGGGAAAGGTTTTTCTAAATTAATTTAATGAAAAATAAATTAAATGGGAATTTGGGAAAGAAATCACTTAGAAACTCTATAAAAAGGATAGAGGAGGAGGAGTATGGATCTCTTCTTGATGCGTAACGTTACGCTGCTGAATTTTTGACTTGACTGACTTATCTTGTGGGAGTTGGGATACCCAAATCGGTGACGAGTGGTAACTCGGCCTTGCGAGGCGAGCTGGGAGCTAGTTGTTCTCTGGTATAGGGTGTGTGGTGCCTTTGTGGCTTGAGGGGATAAGGGGGAAGCAGAGTACCCCTAGCATTGGTTGGGAGGTACCGGTGAAATCACATTGGTTGGCAAGCGAGAGCTGGATGGAGCAAGCACGGGACAATGACTCGGGGCTGTTACCTTGGGCTACGGTATGCATGCATTTATTTGAATGGTAGATTATTATTTCTCTTGCGCCTTCATTACTGTAATTTTTGTGTAAAGAAATGTGTTTCACTCAACGTTTTTTATCGAGAACTTAAAGTCATCATAGCTTTACGCTCGCTGTCTTGAATTGATTTCCTTGACAACCCAATCCCTGATTCCTATGATTGTTTTGTTTTGTTTTACTGATTATTATGATTAGATTGTGCTTTATCTTCCACCCTTATCCCTAGGTCATCAGTCCATGCCTGAGCAATCGGCCAGGAGCCGAATCGACGGTCGTCACTTCGGTGCATAGCGACCTATAGATTCTAATTCCCTTCTTTTTTGTGCATGGATGATGAGCGAAGGATAGTTTTTCCCAGTTGTTCACCCCTTCTTATCTCTACGTTGCATTGGGCTCTACATTTTATAACACCTCTGCGTTTTATTATATTTTGATGGAAAATGTCCTCTACATTTCAATACATTCAACTGTGATTTTCCCTCTGCAATTTAATGTATTTTGAAGGTGAATCTACCTTACGTTTTAACACATCAGGCTTGCATTCTGTATGAAGGGATATTGTTGTGTTTTAATTATATTATGCATTTTCGTTTAAATGTTTCCCAACCCCTCTTTGGCTATCACCGTGGTGTATTTAGTAGTGACAGTTATATTGTGAGGATGATGGCTATCACAGTTAAATTACGATTTAATGATGCTATCACCGTAATGTAATCACAGTTATAATGCTATCTAAATTATAATTTAAAATTTACACAGAGATTTAACTCTATCTTTAGCTGTAGCGCAACTACAACACAACGAATTTCCATTATTTCACTCAGATAATTACTTCTGTAATTTTGAACTAATTGTGGTGCTAGTGGATTTATTGGACAACAGTCTCTCGGTGATTTGATTAGACAACATTATCCCTGCATTTTTAAATATGGTTGACAACATATCTTATAACACCTAGCGATATCATTATAATCATTATGGATGGCGTTTTTAATTGTGTTAATTCCTGCGTTTAATCTAATAAAAATCCCTGCATTTTTAATCTCAACTTTTTTGTGAAAGATAGACAGAGTTTCCTTTAAATGTTAGATAACGTTTCTATTGATGTCAACGTTTCCTTTTATGTGAATGATAGCAAATCCTTCTTTTTATATGTGACTGTGTTATCCTTTTATACACAACAAATCCTTTTTTTATATGTGACAGTGTTATATTTTTATACACAAGAATTTATATGTGACAATGTTATCTTTTTATACACAAGAATTTATATGTGACTGTGTTATCCTTTTTATGGCAACGAAACTTGTTTATTATGGCAGCGTGGTTTACCCATTTATTACCTAGCTAAATGTTATGGTAGCGTTTTATAGAGTGATATATCTGGTAGCATTCAATTGACAACAATTGGCAATGAACCCCTCTTTATAAACAATGAATCCTTATTGGTAGCATGATATGACTGCATCATTATTACTGCATTTTTATAGACAACACGTGGTTGAAAAAGATTGTGAATATCTTAACTAACTCAGCGTGTTAATAGACAACCACATAAGCTGCTCATAGGCAACAATTGTTTAGGTTGGGATAGTATTTTGGCTAAGTAGCAAATTAATATTTATTAACATTGAGGTTATATTTAATGTGAGACGGGATATATGGTAGCAATTTTAGTGAAGGCGATTTTATGGTCATTGTGTGACAACGAATTAATGCATCGCGTGTGATAGAGATTAATTATATAAAGTGTGTAGTAGATGTGTATAATAACAAATTTTATATTTCCTATTTTACATTTACACCGCCACCTAATTATTTTATTATTAGATATCATTATCAGATATCGATAGATATCAGTTTCGGATATTAGATATCATTATCAGATA
>SNQJ01S0198388.1:0-11503 GCA_010110895.2 Picea sitchensis
ATAAATAAGACTATTGACCAATTTTAGATAGAGAGTAGCATCGACAGTGGGTGTTTGACAATTTTTAGTAAGCTTCACTCCAGACTGAAAGGGAGTGGCATAGGGCTTGTAATCAACCATCTTAAAATGTTTCAACATATTCATGAAATATTTAGACTGAGAAATGAAAAAACCATCACACAGTGGTAGTACTTGAAGACCCAAAAAATAATGCAGAGTGCCAAGATCTGTCATATCAAAGGAGTCAACAAGTTGTTTCTTCAATCTAAAGATGACAACATTATTATTGCTAGTAATGATTAAATCATCAACATATACAATAATAATAAAAGTGTCTCCATTGGAGTGGAGAACATATAGGTTTTGATTAGATTCAGACCGTTTGAAACCAAGACAAAGAAAAAAATTGTTGATCTTAACGTACTAGGCTCGGTGATCCTGCTTCAAACCATAAAGCGACTTCTTGAGTCGACATACCAAATTGGAATTCATCACAAAGATAGGTGGTTGTTCCATGTAAATTTATTTAGATAAGTCTCCATGAATAAAGGCACTCTTCACATCCATTTGATAAATCTTCCATCCAAAGTGAGTAGCGAGGGAAAGAATCAAGTGAACATAGTTCATCTTTGCAATGGGGGAAAAGGTTTCAATGTAATCAATGTATTCTTGTTGATAAAATCCCTTCACCATGAGGCATGATTTATGTTGATTAACAACACCTTCAAAGGTAAATTTGGTCTGGTAATCTCATTGATACTTCACAATTTTATTTCCATGTGGTCGGGGAACCAAGTCCTAGGTTTGATTCTTTGAAAAGGAATCAATTTCAATATTCATTGTTTGTTCCCATTCAGGTCGACCTTCGACATCTGAGTAGGTAATAGGGTCGAAAGTTTCAAGAACATGAGTAATTAGGGAAATACTGGCATGTTGCTTCTGAATTTGTGTATGTCATCTACAGGAGGCATCTCCAACATCATCTCCAGCGGATTCAATTGTCTTGGCATATCCCATCAGGGTAGACAAGAAACATGTGAATTGTGATTCATCTCATCAGGTTGATCAAAATTTGAAGGTTATGAATTCGGTGGACCATTCAAAATTGAAGACGTCAGACTAGTCAACTCATATATCAACGGTTGAGTCGAAACAGGCAGAAAGTTTGACGGACCAGTCGAAGGACTAAAGAGGGGAGCAGGAGAACCAGTGTCCAAGACAACATCAAAGGGAGCATCCTATAGTAATCTAGAGAAGACATTCAACAACTTGACTTTGAAAGACTTCTCATCAAATTGAAGATTATGTCGGACAATAATCTGTTGTCAGACAGGATCAAATATTCGATAGGCTTTCAAATCTTCAGAGTATCCCATCATGATGCAAGAATGAATTTTTGCATCCAATTTATTTCGACAATCATCAGGAATGTGGGCCTAGGAAACACATTCAAACACATGGAGGTGGCCAACAGAGGGATTCTTTCCATACCATCGTTCAAATGGATTCATGGAAGGAACAACTCAAGTTGAGGCACGATTGAGTAGATAATTGGCACAATACACTTCTTTAGCCCAGAGGCGAGGAGGCAGGTTTTTAGCCTGTAGAATAAATCTAGCCATTTCAACTAGTGTTTGGTTTTTGCGTTCCTCAACACAATTTTGTTGAGGTGTGTGAAGAACCAACCATTTCCAATCAATACCAGATCTAGGTAGGTATTATTCAAAGGGTCGATTGACATACTCACCACCAGTATCTGATCTCAAGCACTTAATGAGTCGACCACATTTTTTTTCAACAAAGACTCATAATTATTTTAACTTCTCAAAGACAATAATTTTATTCTTCAAGTTAAAGACACAAGTGAAATGAGAGAAATCATAAATGAAAGTCAAAATATACCTTGCACCTGCCAATGAAGGTAAATTAATAGAACAAACATCATTGTGAACCAGTTATAGTAGGTTCTAATCTTGCCATGCTTATCCATAGTCAAAAGGTGCATGATGATGCTTTCCAAGTACGCAACCCTTACATACACCTTTAGGAGGGAAACACCTAACCAACAACCATGTTTTGAGTTACTTTGGAAATTTAGATGTTTGATTCGTTCAAGACAAATTTGATTTCTTTCATCAATGTGAGCAATAAGTGTAGTCGCTTCGGATTCAGGTTGATTTGAGTCACGAAACTTGTATAAATTATCTATCGGGTCCAAAAGCCCATCAATGACAGTCGACTTCCCTTTCTTTAAATCCAAAACATAGAACCAATCTGGACAAAATTCCACAATATTACCAGTTAGAGTCAACTGAGCAACAAACAATACATTGGCACTCAGATTTGGCACATGATAGATGTCAAAAAATTTACTATGTCGACAAGCTACATCACCCTAACCAGCAACATCCAAAGCAAAATCATCAACAACATAGATTCTACTTTCTTTAGATTTATTTTGTTTCGTGAATAAAGTGGCATATTTCACCATAAGATGGGTGCACCTAGAGTTGGAAACCCATTCATTTTGTGCAGTATGAGACATCAAGGCCTAAGAAGTCCCTTCTTGGAAGTTGAAATTATCAGTGGGTCGGTGAACAATCGACATGTCTCCTTCAATCCTCTTACCTTCTCCTCTAAATCGTCTCGCTTCTTGAATCATTTCTTCTCGACATGTCCAGTCTTTCCATAGTACCAAAATGTCTTCCTATTTTGACTTTGTTGTGGTTGTATCTGGGGTCCCTGATCATTATATGTAAGTTTTTGTGCAGAGGCATCGATCTGCATGCTATTCTTGGAATCCATATTTCCCTTACCCTTGAGCAAGTGGGCCTAGTTTTTACCACCAAGCTTTCCTTATTCAAGCAATCTATGTTGATTAGTAATCAAAAGTTCACAAAAAACTTCAAAGGAGTATTCCTTACCATCTTGCTTGTGTGCGTTCCAATTGGTGCGGAAGGTCGATACAAACACATCAAAAGGTGTTCTCAAATTTATTAGGACGAACTCAATGAGTTTTCCATCCTTCTTGTAGTTCTCTCCACATTCACTCAACTTCAATTGGAGTTCATTAACACGTGCCAAATAATCCTCCATTCTTTCAAAGGAATGAGGAGCAAGAGAGATCAACTATTTCTCCAATTGCATGACATGGCTTTCGTCAACTCGGTCGAACAAGGTCTTCAACTTCTTCCAAACCAAATGCGAACAATCAAGTCCACTGAGATGGAAAGGGATTTCTCGTGAGATATAGGTCGTGATGACCCCTACAAATGATCTGGATTTATGAGCAGAACGAAATGAAAACACGGATTTATAATATTAACACAAATACAAAGTGAATAATAACATAGATATAGTTAAATTTGACTTGTATTAAATAAGAAATATGTTGAAACTGTAAAATGCAGACTGAAAACAAGCTTGCTAGAATGGTGGCAGCTTATCTCTTAGAAGAGATGTGACGGCTATGCTCATTCGCAAGAAGATCAGTACAATGAGGCTCTAAAGGAATTTTTAAAATAAACATGAATTCCAAAACCCTAGACATCCAAAAACCTAACCCTAGGAGATGAAGCGCCAAAAGTCATGTGGGCCCCATTGGGGTAAGTTAGTACATCAACTTCCCAGGGTCATAACTTTTGCATACAATCTCCATTTTGACCGCAGGATAACTGATTGGAAAGTTACTGATGATGAGATTCCTTCAGGGGGGTCAACAAGAACCTTTTGGCATCATCGAGCTGTTGGTTCGTGAAAAAAAGTCGTTTAGGCCCTCAAAATGGCCTCGAAAGTTTAGGACCCGAAAAACTGCGAAAAATAGTAAATTGCCAAAAACCTGTTTTGAGCCAGTTGGAATAGGTGGGTGGCCACTGAGATCCTCTTGTATCAATCCTCCCCCATTAGGAACAAATGGTCTCCATTTCATTGAGTTCCCCCATCAGATGAGGAATTTTTTGTTGAATTTGGCCCCGAGTGAGCCACTTGCCTTGGTGTAGGCATTGCCTTGCTTTGACAACCCGTTAAAGTTGGATCCTCTGTTAGCAAGTGCCCTTGACCTGTGTGTCCATGATATGATTAGTGGATGCATGTTCCATGCAATCATTTGAGCTCTATTGGTGTCAATTGTTCTTCTATCTCCAAGGTGCACAATAATGGTGGAAAATAGGGTCGAAGGAGGTCCACATTGAACACAAGGTGCAAGCAAGGGAAGGGGGGAATGTTGAGCTCAAAAGAATTGTCACCCACATCCTTGGTGATGGTATAAGGTCCATAACAGAGTGGATGAAGCTTCTGATGAGACCTTGTAAAGCGTTCTTTCTACAAGTGCAACCAAACTTTGTCTCCCACCTGAAACTGGTGTGGCACCTGGTGTTGAACATGGAGTTGCTAGTACTTGAAATTGGAATTCTGTAAAATATCCTGAACCTGTTGGCGGATGTGCTAGATCCACTCAATGAACCGGGTGGATTTTTCAGCTTTTTTTGGAGCATGCGACGAGTCTACCTAGGTGGCCACAAGGGATAATGCAACATCCATGGGACCCAATGGTTGAAATCCCAACCCCACCTGAAAGGGATTGTGGTCAATTGAGCTATGAAAGACTCTTTTGTAGTTGTGCTAAACATAGGGAAGACTCTCATCCCATGTGTATGGGTTATTGTAATTGTACATGTGTAGAACATGCACGATCATTCGGTTGATTACCTCAATTTGGCCATCCTTCTGGGGGTGGAAGGAAGTGGATTTGGTTAGCTTGGTGTCTAGCAGTGACCAAAGGCTCGACTAGAATGTGTAGAGGAACTGACTGTCCCGATATGAGATAACGGTTTGTGGGATCCCAAAGTGTACCCATGCTTGTTGAAAGAAGATCTTGGATGTGACCTCCACTCTGATGATTTTCTTGCAGATGGCCAGAATCTCCATATTAGAAAAATGATCCACAACAACAAAAACACAGTCATTTCCCTGCTTGGTGGATGGAAGGCCTGACATGTAGTCCATTGAGATGGATTCCCAGGGCTTGTCAGGAGTAGGAAGAGGAGCATACAGGCCTTGTTTCTTAGTGGTTGGTTTGGAAATAGTGTAGGCAGTGCATGAGAGGATATACTTGTTGGCATCCTGTCGAAGTTTTGACCAGTAGAAATGTCGTTGCAGCACTGCCACTGTCTTTTCCACGCCGAAGTGTCTCGCCACCCTACTATAGTGGGATTCCAAAATCATCTTCCCTCGCTCACTTCATGGAACGTAAAGATGGTTGAGATGGAAAAACAAACCATCCTGAAGATGGAAATTAGTGACAGTTGTGATTGCACCCAACATCTTCTAGGTGTTGGCGAAGTCAGGATCTGTCTCATAGAGGTGGGACCATTCGGAGGTCTTGTGGTCGCAAGATTCTATGACCAAGGTGAGTGTCGCGACTAGAGGTCAGTTGAGGCAATCAACGACTCGGTTGGTACTTCATGTTTTATACTTGATTTTGAGGTGGAACTATTGTAACTATATGGACCACTTCTGATGGAATTCATTATGCAATTTCCCTTGTGTCTGCATGAATGTAGTAGCTTATGATCAGTGTGGATGATTGTCTCCTTCCCAAGAATGTAATGCCTCCACTAGCGGAAGGCTTGCACAATGGAGTACATTTATTTATCATAAGTGGGGTACTTACAGATGACATCCTATAGTGTCTCACTATGATAAGCCACAGGGTGGTCGTGTTGAGTGAGGACTGCGCCCACAACATAATTTGAAGCATATGTCTCGATCTCAAAGGGTTGTTGCAAGTCAGGTAATGAAATCATTGTGGTTGAGCATAAGCATTGCTTCAGATCATCAAATGCTTATTTTTTGGACAGGTCCCACACAATTGTTTCCTTACCACCACCTCTGGTTACTTGGCTTAGGACCCATGCAATATGGGAGAATCCCAACACGAACCTGTGATAGAAATTGGAAAGGCCTAAGAAGATCTGAAGCTCAATGAGCATGGTTGGGGCTGGCCAGTCATGGATGACTTGGATCTTTTATGGATCCATATGCACACCATGCACATCAACAATGTATCCTAGTTATTGGATCTTGTCCATTCCAAAGGAGCATTTTTCCAAGTTGGCATATAGCTTGTGCTTCCGCAGAGTGTGCAAAACCTGTTGAATATGTTGCAAGTGTTCCACCCAAGTATTTTTGTNCGCAAGAAGATCAGTACAATGAGGCTCTAAAGGAATTTTTAAAATAAACATGAATTCCAAAACCCTAGACATCCAAAAACCTAACCCTAGGAGATGAAGTGCCAAAAGTCATGTGGGCCCCATTGGGGTAAGTTAGTACATCAACTTCCCAGGGTCATAACTTTTGCATACAATCTCCATTTTGACCGCAGGATAACTAATTGGAAATTTATTGACGATGAGATTCCTTCAGGGGGGTCAACAAGAACCTTTTGGCATCATCGAGTTGTTGGTTCGTGAAAAAAGTCGTTTAGGCCCTCAAAATGGCCTCGGAAGTTTAGGACCCGAAAAACTGCTAAAAATAGTAAATTGCCAAAAACCTGTTTTGAGCCAGTTGGAATAGGTGGGTGGCCACTGAGATCCTCTTGTATCAATCCTCCCCCATTAGGAACAAATGGTCTCCATTTCGTTGAGTTCCCCCATCAGATGAGGAAATTTCTGCTGAATTTGGCCCCGAGTGAGCCACTTGCCTTGGTGTAGGCATTGCCTTGCTTTGACAACCCGTTAAAGTTGGATCCTCTATTAGCAAGTGCCCTTGACCTGTGTGTCCATGATATGATTAGTGGATGCATGTTCCATGCAATCAGTTGAGCTCTATTGGTGTCAATTGTTCTGCTATCTCCGAGGTGCCCAATAATGGTGGAAAATAGGGTCGAAGGAGGTCCACATTGAACACAAGGTGCAAGCCAAGGAAGGGGGGAATGTTGAGCTCAAAAGAATTGTCACCCACATCCTTGGTGATGGTATAAGGTCCATAACGAAGTGGATGAAGCTTCTGATGAGACCTTGTAAAGCGTTCTTTCTGCAAGTGCAACCAAACTTTGTCTCCCACCTAAAACTGGTGTGGCACCTGGTGTTGAACATGGAGTTGCTAGTACTTGAAATTGGAATTATGTAAAATATCTTGAACCTGTTGGCGGATGTGCTAGAACCACTCAATGAACCGGGTGGATTTTTCAGCTTTTTTTGGAGCATGCGACTAGTCTACCTAGGTGGCCACAAGAGATAATGCAACATCCATGGGACCCAATGGTTGAAATCCCAACCCCACCTGAAAGGGATTGTGGTCAATTGAGCTATGAAAGACTCTTTTGTAGTTGTGCTAAACATAGGGAAGACTCTCATCCCATGTGTATGGGTTCTTGGAATTGTACATGTGTAGAACATGCATGATCATTCGGTTGATGACCTCAATTTGGCCATCCTTCTGGGGGTGGAAGGAAGTGGATTTGGTTAGCTTGGTGTCCAGCAGTGACCAAAGGATCGACTAGAATGTGTAGAGGAACCGACTGTCCCAATATGAGATAACGGTTTGTGGGATCCCAAAGTGTACCCATGCTTGTTGAAAGAAGATCTTGGATGTGGCCTCCACTTTGATGATTTTCTTGCAGACAGCCAGAATCTCCATATTAGAAAAATGATCCACAACAACAAAAACACAGTCATTTCCCTTCTTGGTGGATGGAAGGCCTGACATGTAGTCCATTGAGATGGATTCCCAGGGCTTGTCAGGAGTAGGAAGAGGAGTGTACAGGCTTTGTTTCTTAGTGGTTGGTTTGGAAATAGCGTAGGCAATGCATGAGAGGATATACTTGTTGGCATCCTGTCGAAGTTTTGACCAGTAGAAATTTCATTGCAGCATTGCCACTGTCTTTTCCACGCCGAAGTGTCTCACCACCCGACTATAGTGGGATTCCCAAATCATCTTCCCTCGCTCACTTGATGGAACGCAAAGATGGTTGAGATGGAAAAACAAACCATCCTGAAGATGGAAATTAGTGACAGCTGTGTTTGCACCCAACATCTTCTAGGTGTTGGCGAAGTCAGGATCTGTCTCATAGAGGTGGGACCATTCGGAGGTCTTGTGGTCGCAAGATTCTATAATCAAGGTGAGTTTCGCGACTAGAGGTCAGTTGAGGCAATCAACGACTCGGTTGGTACTTCATGTTTTATACTTGATTTTGAGGTGGAACTATTGTAACTATCTGGACCACTTCTGATGGAATTCATTATGCAATTTCCCTTGTGTCTGCATGAATGTAGTAGCTTATGATCAGTGTGGATGATTGTCTCCTTCCCGAGAATGTAATGCCTCCACTAGCGGAAGGCTTGCACAATGGAGTACATTTATTTATCATAAGTGGGGTACTTACAGATGACATCCTATAGTGTCTCACTATGATAAGTCACAGGGTGGTCGTGTTGAGTGAGGACTGCGCCCACAACATAGTTTGAAGCATATGTCTCGATCTCAAAGAGTTGTTGCAATTCAGGTAATGAAATCATTGTGGTTGAGCATAAGCATTGATTCAGATCATCGAATGCTTGTTTTTTGGACAGGTCCCACACAATTGTTTCCTTACCACCACCCCTGGTTACTTGGCTTAGGACCCATGCAATATGGGAGAATCCCAACACGAACCTGTGATAGAAATTGGAAAGGCCTAAGAAGATCTGAAGCTCAATGAGCATGGTTGGGGCTGGCCAGTCATGGATGACTTGGATCTTTGATGGATCCATATGCACACCATGCACATCAACAATGTATCCTAGTTATTGGATCTTGCCCATTCCAAAGGAGCATTTTTCCAAGTTGGCATATAGCTTGTGCTTCCGCAGAGTGTGCAAAACCTGTTGAATATGTTGCAAGTGTTCCACCCAAGTATTTTTGTAGATGAGGATGTCATCCAGATACACCACTACAAAAGAAATATTGAAAGGTCACAAGATATCATCCATCATAATCATGAAATTTGTTAGGGCATTTGTCAACCCAAAGGGCATGATCGACCATTCAAAAATACCTTCTTTTGACTTGAAGGAAGTCTTCCATACATCTGTCTACTCTATTGGGACCTAATGGTAGCCAGAATTCAAATCAATATTACTGCAGTATTTGTCCTCCTTAAGCTGATTAAGGAGATCATTGATTCATGGAATCGAGTACCGATTCCTAACTGTGATTTTATTTAGGGCCCGGTAATCAATGTAGAGTCACCAAGTCTCATCTTTCTTCTGCACCAACACGATTGGGCTTCCACAAGGTGATGAGTTGGGTCAAATGTACCCCTTGTGGAACAGTTCTTGGATCTAACGCTTGATCTCCTCATTTTCTAACAAAGAGCAGTGATAGACTAGCCCATTGGGTAGCAGTGCTTCGAGCATCAGATCGATGGGATGCTTGACCGGACAGTGCAGAGGTACCCCAGTAGGTGATGAGAAGATGTCTTTGTATGCTTCCATGACCTTATCCACTTTCTTCTTTTGCATGGAGAGGTCATTTATGGAGGCCATGGATGTGACTGCAACCTTTTACTCACTCTGAGAGCGAATCATGAAGAAGACAAACTTCTTAGTCTGAGAAATGACCTTCCTTCATTGCTTGGCAGAGATCAAGGAAATAGCACTAGGTGTGACTACCTCATGTATCTTGTACAATTTCTTGTTCAAAGTAATAATAACACTGTGAGGTCTAGACTCATATACAACATGATGTTTCCATAAATAAGGTTGGCCCAAAAGAGCATCACAAAATTCAAGGGGAACAACATCACACAATACCTCATGTTTGAATGGCTTAATGTTGTACAACAGTTGAAATTGTTGGCTGACGTTGAGATCGCTTCCTTGGCGAAGCCATTCGATGGTGTAGGGTTGCGGGTGCGACGTTGTCTGTAGGGATAGCTGCTTGAAGACATATGCTGAGATGAGGTTCTTTTTTCTACCACTATCAATGATGAAGTGCAGTGGAGTTCCTTTCACCCACATCTGTGAATGAAAGAGGTGCTCGCCTTCCTCTAGCTCATCAGGTTCACCAGGCTGGATCTTGGTGGTAGCAGCGGTGGCACTAGGTTCTGCATAAATGATTTGTCTCCTCTTTTCTGGTTCTAAATTAAAGTCGGAACCCGCATCTGATTCAAAGGCTTTCACCTCAGCCACCAATGACTTCTTTGAGCGACAATCAACAGTGTTATGCCAGAGGATCTTATGGAAGTTGCACCACTTCTCGGTATCTTTCTTCATCTTTCCATTGTCCTTCTTTTCTTGTGGCTTGGACTAGTTGTCCTGAGTTTTCCCATATTTTCTTTGTCCTTTGTTCTGCGGGTTGGGGTTGTCCTTTCCCTGATTTTGCTGTGGGGGGTTCCTAGACCCAAACTGTCGCGTCTTTTGTTTCAACTTCTGCTTGATTTTAATGGCATATCGATAGGCCACGCCCAAGGATGAGATGTCCAAAAACTCAATTTCTGTCTGGATGTATCTATGCATACCACCGTGGTACTTGAGAATTATATGTCTCTCAGAATATTTGATGCCTATCTTGGTGCACAAGCTATGGAAGACATTAGTGAACTCTAACATTGTTTGGTCTCTTTCTTGTCGCAGTGTCCATTTTGTATACCAGTCGTCATAATTTCCAACAGGGTAGTAATGTTCATTAATAACATCCCTAAAGGAACCCCAAGTGGGTGAAACTGCAAATAATGTGGATCCCTCTATTTCCTTTTTCTCACAGAAAGTCTCCCACCAATATTTGACATAGGGGACGACCTTGAGGAGCGTAAATGTAATCTTTTCTCTATCGGAAAAGTTGTGGAAAGAAAAATACCCTTCTAGAATTTTTAACCATTTATCTATGGCATCCACATATATTTGACCTTCAAATATAGGATTTATATGTACCTTGAATGGGGTGGCACCTCCGCTTGAGGTGGATGCATATCTTGTCAGCAGTCATCGAAGGATTTGTGCAAATATGTCCATCATCTCGTTCCTCTGTCGCTCAAGGGCTTCCTCAAGCGACATTTTGAAAGGATCCCCTGTCACATCGTCTTTATTTTTGCTCGTCATGGACGGTTTCTTGGGCGTTCGAGAGAATTTTTCCACAAGAGAAACAAGCTCAAGACCCAACTCTCTATACCCTGACCACGTCGGGGACATGCACTAAAAAATGACAAGGAGCAGAATGCTCCGATACCACTGATCCATATTTATGAGCATAATGAAATGAAAACACAGATTTATAATATTAACATAGAGACACAGTGAATAATAAAGTAGTTACAATAAAACTTGACTTTTATTAAATAAGAAATATGTTGAAACTCTAAAATGCATATTGAAAATAAGATTGCTAGAATGGTGGCATCTTATCTCTGAGAAGAGATGTGACAGTTATGCTCATTCACAAGAAGATCAATACAATAAACATGAATTCCAAAACCCTAGACATCCAAAAACCTAACCCTAGGAGATGAAGCGCCAAAATTCATGTG
>SNQJ01S0198388.1:17194-31868 GCA_010110895.2 Picea sitchensis
ATTCTAAAATAAAGCAATCAGTAAATATGAAGCAAACTACTCACTTGTACTTACCTGTTTGCTGGATGTTGTAGTCAAACAACCAGTGAAGCCAATCCAGTAACGTCCCACAATACCTTCCTTTGTGCTTCATCATAAACCAAAACAATGACAAATCAAGCACAAAAATGACATGGGTTAGAGCGTATATCATATCATTGGAAAGCATAAAGTCTAACTCATGGAGGCAGGTGGGAGGGATAAAATATTGCTAAGTCCATATCTGAGGAGAGCACTAAATCCACCTCCGGAAGGGGTCATGAAAAGTCCAAGGTTCAAAACACCGACTTTGAGGGCTTGTAAACTAGCCACCTAGGACGTCTTCGTACTCTGGAGCTCCAGAAGAGATCAACAAAGATCTAGTAGAGGACTGGAAAACTCTCAAGGGAAGGTTGAAAAACTGAGAAGATAGACTCAAATCTGTAGTTTTCAACCAATCCTTGGATTCTCGGGTTTTCTTCAGAGGAAACTCAATATAAAAGATATTATTTCCAATTACACCTTTAATGAAACAACAAGGTAATGAAATAAGAGGTGGCTGGGGAGAAAGGTCATGATAATCCTTCTTTAGGCAAACAATATTCTTACCCCCATCAAAACCTGAGCACAGTGGTGGTTGATAGTCATTTTCATAGGGTAAATCTAAGTGCTCAGAGGGGTAATCATCAAAGACCTCAAGGTAAGACTGAAAATCATCAGGCAAATATGGTACTTGGTCAACCTTGGGTGTTTGGGGAGCATCGATAAAAATCTCATCTCCTTGTTGCCGCTGGTCAAGAGCTTGCTGTGATAATTACAAGGGAAACACTTGGAGATGACTCTCTATGTCGTATATGGGATCTATATCATAACCAACTGCATCCCACCCACATCTCCCAACATGTATGAACTCATTAATGTTATCATCTATGTCATTATAAATATCACAACATGCAAGGTTTGAAGCATTCTTGCTCATCTCCTCCTCATCTTCCTTATCACAAAGTATAGCATTATCAAAAACTAGGAGAGAAGGGCAACTTACTTTTTCTTCTTGTGTAGGAGTTTTAAAGACTTGGGTGTCTTCAACATGTGTCATGGTTTCATCCTCAATAACTACCCCTTCATCTTTAGTTGTTAAACATGGAAGATATGATTCTTTCGAGGATTCCATTTGTCCTTCATTTCCTGAATCATGGGACAAGGTGTCATCGGAATCCTGAAGTGGAAAGCAACTAACCTCATATTCTCTTTGCTGTGTAGGAGAAATAGGTTCTTGGATGAACTCATCAAAGGGAGGAGCACGGGTTGGTACTTCATCATCTTGCTTAGGTTTTTTCTCCTTAATCACTTCCTCATTCTGCTGGTTAAAAACTTGTTCCCTTATTTCTTGGGGATCATCAGTAAAGGTTTCAAAGGAAACTAGTTTTATTAGGCTGAGAGTGTCCACAGTACAGTCATTGGTTCTGGACAAGGAGAGATTTTTCTCAAATCGAATGGCCATGTTGTGATATTATGCAAGTGTTTTTGGACCCTTTTTATATAGGAGGAAGCTTAAATGCCCCAGAAGTCCATTGGTATAGAGATAGATGAGATAGTTTCCTTTAGGATGATAACTTTCAGGAATGTGGTACAAAAACTTCTGAAATCTAACCCCGAAATATTTGATGGTCTCATCCTCTATTTTTTTTATGCATTCAAGACCTCTCATAAATGATTGGATATCTTCCATTTTCAGAACCCACCTTGCAAGAAAGATTTCTTCAAATTGGTCCATAGATGTGATGCTGGCAGTTGGAATATTATCATACCATCTTCTAGACTCTCCATGTAGAGTGGCAAAGAAGAGTTTCATTACCAAGTCTTCAGCGTCATCACTGACAGGGCGGTACTGAAAGAAAGTCCATAATTTTCTCATGTGATAATCGAGATTTTCTCCATCGATGCCAGTGAATCTAGGGAGCCATTTTTTATACCAAGGGGGCATTTGTCTAGGGTATCCTGGGATTTTGCTCATATCTAAAGGCTTGTAGTTCCCGGGATCCCATTGTGAATTCACTGTTGGCTTCGTCATTAGTGGAGTCGCCAGATAATTTTCTTGAAACTATCAAAAATAAGGGAAAACACCCTAGTGGAGTCGCCAGGTAAGCTTGTCATAAAATAATCTTTGAGGCAAGGATTATCGAAAATTGTCATCTGAGGAAGGTTTGACTCAGTGTTCCCTGGCAACGGTGCCAAAATGTTAGTGCACAATTTGTAGCTAGGAAGAAAGGCTATAAAGTAGAAATCCAAACTGGGAGAACATGAACCTATCCCACCCAATGTCACCACGATGGGATGGTTCTTTCTCTTTAGGGAGGTGAGGCCCAAGGGAGATGTCCCCGGTGACCTGGGGCTTTGAAGAGGCTAAAGGATAATCAGACAATGACAAGTTTCCCCCTTCATAGATCACCACCAAAATAGATAGTCCAATTTTATAGCCAATAAAAATAACTTGAAGCAATAACCAAGTAGAATCCCTCCCCGAGAACAAAGCAACAATAAACTGATATATGCAGGCTTGGTTAGTACTTCATATAAATCAAAAACTATCTGATATTCAATACAAGCAATTTAAAAGTGAATGTTGACGAAGTCAATGTTTACAAAATAGCAATGAAAAATAATGTTACTTCACCAATAAATACTAGAGCAATGTGGCATTCAAGTTAACTAATCAACACTTCATTTAATAAATGCTTTAATCCACCATTCAATTGCTTATAAAGTAAAACATTGCTTCTTTAAAGATGATATATCCAATGATGAAGTCAACAACTTAGGGTTAGTAGGTTAGGGTTAGTATAGTTAGGGTTTAGGATTCAAAGAGTTTGATTCAAAGAGTAGTATTTAGAGTCAACAAAGAGAGAGGGACACTAGATCCCTGCACGTAGAACCTTGCGTGCAGTAGCCTTGTCAATGTTCTGGCCTCCAACAATACCTTTGTGTGCCTCATATAGGAGGGAGTTTCATTATTTTACCAAATCACAATGACATAGGATTCCATCTGTGTCCAACTTATACAATTGTTTGGCAATCAACTAATAATCAAAACTGCGGGTCACTAATTTGCGACGTTTCTCAAGAGTATATTCCTTGGGATCCTGTTTGATGATGAGAATTCTACTATTTCATCCAATTGATATGGTACAAATTTCACTCGAAATATATATGCATCCTAAAGTTCATCGTTGAGGCTCTGAGAAGCTTCCCTCATATCAAGTCACTGCAGATGATTTGGTCCCACATTGTGTTTTCCTGTTTTAACCATAACTTCAAAGTCAAATTCTTGAAATAGAAGCAACCACCGAAATATGCGACCACCCAAAATAGGTTTGTTAACTAAATACTTGAGAGCAGAATGATCAGTGAAGAATTTGAAAATGGACCCCAACAAGTAGTGACAAAACTTTTGTAAGGAATATACCATAACAAGGCCCTCGTGCTCAATTGTGGTGTAATTCCTTTCAACATCAGATAACTTTCAGCTAGAAAAGTAGACTGGATGATCAATATTTCCTTCCCCTGGTTGTTCTAGTACGGTGCCCAATGTAATGGAAAAATCATCGACATGGACATGGAAGAGCTTGGACCAATCTGGAAAAATCAAAATGGGCGTAGTAACTAGTTTTTCCTTCAGGGTATCTAAGGTTTATTGGCATTCCAGTGTCCATTAATATTTGATATCCTTGCACAAAAATATTTCCAATGGGGCCGCAATCTGAGCATAGTTCTAGATGAACCACCAGTAGTATCTGGTATGTCCGAAGGTTGCACACTTTTCATGAACTGAAGTAGGGGACACCATATCCAAGATGGCGGTAATCTTAGATGGGTCTAAGATCAAGCCATATTTACACATGACATGGCCCAAAAATATCCTGAAGGGTGTACAAAAGATGCATTTCTTCAAATTAAAAGAGATATGTAGCTGGCCACATCGATCCAACATTAGTCGAAGGGCTTGTATGTGCCCCTTTAATCGACTGAACACAATCTAATCGTGCAAGTATACCTCAAGGTATTTGTGGATAAATTCCTTGAAATTTGCAACCACTATTCGAGAAAACATTATGGGGGCATTCTTTAAGCCAAAGGGCATGATTGCATATGCAAAGGACCACCATTCGATCACAAAGGTGGTTTTAGCATGATTTTCCTTTGCGATCAAAACTTGATGATATCCATAGAAACCATTCGTGAATGAGTAATGTTCCCTGCCTCCAAAATTTTCCATTACCTCGTTTGTGAAGGGGGTTGGGAAAGGATCATGGACACAAAATTCATTTAGACTCCACAGATCAACACATATATTAATTTCCCCAGTCTTTTTAGGTTTCATGACTAAGGGGATAATTCAATCAGATTCCTCCACAGGAACAATGATCTCATCATCCAACATTCGATCTATTTCTTTCCGCACCTTCTCTTTGTAATTAGGATTTGGGTGGTAGGGTATTCTCTTGATTACCTTGGCATTGGGTTCGAGTTAGATCTTCATAGCTCCCAAGGATCCTGCAATTCCCTTGATTTCAGAAAATCTTAGAGGAAACAAGTCCTCATATTCTTTAAGGAAGTCAACGACCTAAGTGATTGTCTCCTTATCCTAGTAATCTCCAATAATGGCCTTATTGGGTGCTTCTTAGTCTTCATGGTGCCATTATATTCTGGTGCGGTCATCTAGGCCACATTCCCCTTTAATGTGCATTCTCCTTCCGATTCTATGATTTGGATGTCATGGGGGTCTCCGTCATCAATATTGTCCACATCAACCTTCCAATAATGTAACACTTCTTTCAGTTTGGCCAGTGACTGATGGTATGAGAAGACCACTCCGGGGCCAGCAGCCTTTGGCTGCCAATGAAAATTGAAGTCCTTAAATTGATAGAGTGCCTCGCTGAGCACCAGATCTTTTACGGTGAATCGGAAGGTCGAAATAAACTAGGAACTCATATGGGTCCACTCACTTGTTTTCCTTTTGAGTTCCTCATGAATGTACCAACTTCTAGGAACTATATCCATGGTATGGAAAGATTGATGGACCCATTGGTATTAACGGATGTTATGAGTAGTCTAGAATCATTCATAGAATCAAATATGTTTCTAAGGTTCCTCAGTGCCCTTATATCAGTTGGCTAGTTCAAATTCATTTATAGGATGGAATCATATTTTTATGAACTCAACCACCTGCTCCCATCTTTGACTATTCAAGCAATGGGTCGCCCATCATCGCACCAGGGTCCCTCAAACCACGACATCCATGTCTTGAAGTCTCTACTCTACGGGAAGAATTATCTCCATCTATAACAGGAATGTCTCTATCGGCCTAGTGCCATTAAACCGTGGGGCATTGGAAAGTTTAGACCTGATCCATTACACTGCTTTCATGATTCATGCACATCTATGTGTGGGCACTTCATAGAGATTATTATTCCCTCTATCCAGGGTATCCTCAGAATCCCTGTCATTATATTCGACACTCTTCTAGATTAGTTCTCCATCTATGGTGGGGTTGATGTAGTCCTCGTTGTGCCTCGTGACCTTGTAAATATTTTCAACTCCCGAGCTCTGCGCTTCCTCATCTACAATCTCATTCTAGTGGTCGCCCTCATATGGGTCTAGTGGCATGACCACGCGTAGGGTGTTATTTTTGAAGGACATCTTTCTCTTCTTCAAGTCTAACATCACATTATTGTCAAAGGCCCAGTCAATTCCCAATAATGCAGGATATGGATTAGACTCATCCATAATCTCGATGACTTCAAAGTCAACCTTTTTTTTCACCCCTTCTATGTTCACTTTTACTTTCTCCAGTGGGCCTATGCGATAGATCTTGTACTGATTGGATAATCAAAACTATATGGGAAACCATGCCAACTTAGGCTTACCCGTCACTTCCCAAAACTTCTTGGGTAAAATATTCACATTGGACCCCAGGTCCAACATGAATCCATCCATGTCGTACCCACCAAGCTTTGTTGTCATCTTAAACTCTTGGCTAGTGTGCTTTTGTTAGTTGATCTGGTATACATCCCACTCTGGTAGCGGAGCCAATATGGTGGTGTCCTCTCCTTTTTCTTTCATGCAAACAATTAACATCTGGGTCAACTTACTTGAAGTTTTTGGGTCTTTAAGAAAGTACAAACAACAATGTAAGAAGGCATTGACTTGATCTTCAACTTCTTCCATGCGACCTAGGTCGTGCAAGGATTTTCTGTGCACCGTGTGTTGCAACTCCTCCCAACATTTTTATTCATAATAATTTTTCCCAGTGTGTCGCAACATAGTATGTCTGTGTGCTTCTTCTATCGATCATTGGGTTGCACTAGATTTCCTCATGCACGCAAGCCTCCTCCAAATATCTTTGTGTCACACCCAATAATTATTTGCATGCATGAGCTTCTTCCAACAACCTTTGTGTCTCCAGATGCACTTATTCATGGATCTGTGCTTCCTCTAGAAACCTCTGCATCACCCCTTGCACTTCCTCTCAGACCCGTGCCTCTTCAAGAGACCTCTGAGTCACGCATTGCAGCTCCTCGTGTGCCCTTTCTTGTTCAAGGTCTCTCTATGCATTATGCATAAACTGCTTATGCCGAGCAACATCAAAATTAGGAGGGGGTTGGGGCACCTTCTTGATATTACCATTTGGTTGTTGACCCAAGCCTTCACCATGATCGAAGTCTACCCCAGTGTTCTCCCTTCCACGGGTTTCTACCTGGATGTTAGCTTCTCCATTGTTTTTCTTGTTTTTGTGCGGCTTGACATGCACCATGTTATGGTTGGTCTTCTTGTCCTCCCATTTATTCAACAAGTCAAGACAGTTCTCAGTTACATGTTCAAGACTATAAAAATATGCATAGAGCATGTGTGACTTAGTGAAAAATCGTGATACATGACCAATCTCACCGCAATTGAAACATGTGGGGGGTATACCTCCTCCACCATATCTGCGACTACAACCATGCCCATATCCACCTTGAGGTCCTCCTTGATATCTACCTCTATTAGTGTCATTGCACTCACCACCATTTTTCTCCTCCTGTACTCAAAAAACATCCCAGTTGTTGTCTTGCATTAACTGAAGGGAGCGACAACTATTGACATCATGGCTGCCTACTTATTTACAAAAATCATAGAATGGGGTGTGAGACATTGTTTGATACTTCTATAATGTGGTACAACAGGGTGGCACATGGCCCCACTACCTGCAAATATCACACCATTCTAACTATCCAAATGGAAACAGACTTTGCGTGCTTGTCGCCACATAATTTGGAAGGAGAAAGCACTCGTCTCGACGATTCCCCTCTGAATGACATGTAGTAAACCATATGTGCTCATGCACAAATTTAGTCTTGGCCATATCTTCCAGTTGTAAGGTTAGGTTGTCCAGTTGCAACTGAACTTGTGCCAACCCGACCAATGTCTCTACGCCTCTAGGGGTAGCTTTCAAGCACATCGTGTTCTTGATTGTCTCATCTTGAGTCATCACTTGTTTTGGGTGAGCTCGACTCAGATATGTGGGAGAAACCTCACAATGAACCATTCTTTGTGCTGCACGTCCTGGATCTGGAATGTCAGCCTATCCAAAAAGATTTTGAACTGTTGGTCATAATCCCAGATGGATTCTCCTTCCTTCTGCTTGATCTCTTTAATTTTTGTAATGAATTGAGACTCCGACTTTGAATTTTGAAACTCCCAAAGAAGATCCTTCTTGATCTTGGCCAGGGACCTCACTTGTCCCATTGGCGCAGGAACCTTATATTTCATGTATCCCATCAAGGCTCTATCCCTGCACGTAGTCTCGAGTTGCATGATATTAGCCACATCATTTGTAACTCCCTTTATAGACCATATTTATTTACAGGTGAACCAGTGTTTCTTTGTATCGTCCTTACCCGTTCCATGGAACATGAGCAACCTCAATGTACTATCTTGATTTTCCATCTTCGAACTAGAAATAGTTCCTCCTTTATGGCTACTACTGGCTGGATATTTCCACACCACTATTGCTTAGGGTAAAGTATTGTTGAGTTCACCTTCTTCTTCACTTGTCTCATCACTTCTTTCTTCCTCTTCTCTTTCTTCGACTCCAATCTCTTCATTAACTGCTATGTTTTCTTCTTGATTAAAAATGTGCAAGGGAGGTGGTACAAAGTGGGGGTAAGACCATATTCTTCTTAAACTTCTTGTGAGGTGACCACAATATCTATCTACTTGCAACTGTGCAAGACCATCCAATAATATCAACTCATCTCCCCCACCATTAGGGGAGAAAATAAAAAATCAATAGCGTGAGTTCACTTGTTATCTAGCACCTTCAAGTTATCAAGCTTGGCTTGATCCTAAACTATTGGCTCCACTGATAATGTAGCTGAGTTGAATTCATCTTGTCTCCTTAATCATTCATGCAACAAGAAAGGAAATTTCGTGAAGAAGATCTCATGCATGTCTAAGTAAAGATATCTACCTTTCTATTCCTTCACGTTCACCCACAATCCTTGCATCTCTCGTAGGGAAAACTCATGTTCTTTCACTTCTATCAAATCTTGAATCTCATCCTTAGAAGGATGCCGACTCATTTTTCTTTTCCTCCATTGATCTCAACAGGACTTCAGGTCCTAACAAAGGAACCATATGTTGGGTTTTTTGTTGTCGTTTTCGGTCCACACTTGAGTGTGAACCAACCTTCTTAATGTTGGGGAGTTTTAGACCTAGGGTTTGTCCAGAGCTATCCAACAAAAACCCCAAAGCACCGAAATATCAATCCTTGACCAAGGCCGAGGAAAGTCTCACCCAAGATGCAGAGAGGATCACAGAGACCATAAGGTTTATGTCAGGGATGAAGGATTAAACATACTAAACATTACTAATAATTGAAAAAATACACACGCATATTCAACTCACTCATAATAGACACAGAATAGATCAAAACTTCCATATCTTTATTATTGGGAGTATTTCATCACAACAAAGATATACAATGTGATGAACAACTGCTTAGGACAACCATAGAACTTCATATCATTATTATATAAAACAATGAGAATACAACATAATGTTCCATGCGCCTTGCCTTAGGATTCAAACAAAACAAAGGCAGGAATATATTCAAGACTTCGCAACATTACAACAGGCTCAGAGTGATATCAATACTAATAGCCAAGATAACTCAAAACTCTTTGACTGATTATCTCATGAGATAACTCTGTTTTTGAGCTTAGAGCTCTCTTTTATATTTTCCACTGCTAAGGAGCATTGTCTCTATCTGCTATACTCCACTTGCTTGTTTGATCCAACTGCCTCAAATACTTCTGGTGCCTTCCGATGCTCCATGTAGACTCTCTGCATCAAGGGAAATCTTAAATACCTAACCATATCATCTTCTAGCCACCCCACATCTTCATATGATGCGGGGAACAATCTTTTTGGGAGATTTCCTGGCGATTCCTTTCTTGATTCTGGTGGTCATCTTCTTGGTTTCTGATGCAACTGACAAAACTCAAATGTTGTGCACTTGGTAGTCTTTATACTTAGTGCACTGCTAACAAAAACTAGTTTGATGTGCATTCTTTGGAATTCTTTGTGCATTTCCTTCAGTGCATGAAAAAATATGGAATGAGCGCACACAGTTTCATTTTTGCACGTGCACGCAAAACTAGACCCAAAACTTTGGATGCCAACACTAGCCAAGCCTTTGGCATCACGTAAAGGCCTAACGATTTTGTTTATAATGACTACAAAGAACTTGAAAAGTATTCAACCTAAGGTCAAGGATTCTAATGTGGACATCTCACTGGTGTCTCTTCCAAAACCTCCCATTAATAGTGCTCCTAAAATCGATAGCACAAACACTTGGCCCATGAGAAAGAAGTCCCATGGTAACTTGGACCATTTTTGGAGAACATCCCTTTGAATTTGATTTCCTGGTGGAACATTTAGGGATAGCCATATATATTTGTTTGGATGTGAGCAGAGTTATTGATGAAGAGGAGGTGAGAAGAGTTGTCACCATGGTTTTGGATGAGGAACTAGGAAAGACCACGGGAAGGAGAGTCGAGGAGCTTGTTGTGGATGAAGAAGGAGCTTCATATACAAATTTGGAGGCTTTTGTTCAAGAAATGCAAAAAATCCACCATAATCTATTTTTTTTTGCTATACAAACGTGCCACATCTTTGATTGTTTGTTTTGACTATTCTCCTTTTGTTGCATATACAAACCTGCCATGTGTCACATTCTATTTTCGTCAGATAGTTAAATCATTGTAATTTGTCACATTTATTTCATTTAGCATACTTGTTATCCACTTCTACAACGTCAAACAACAATAAATATTTTTCATCTACACCATTCAAGTGTCATTTGTTCTACATAATATGGCTTTCCTTCATTAACAGTGGAACCGTGTATGATTTGGTTTCCTAAGTGAAACACTAACTATAAGAGCTCTCTAATTGGCTATAGGAGTATAATATTTTGACATCATAACAAATATTTCAAATACCTCCACTTGGATGTTACTCCCTTCCCAACAATACTTTCCATGTGCTTTTCTAATATTGATTGCCCTCAAGAAAATCCACAATAGTGAATTCATATTAGTGCAAGAAAATATTGGCCCATTAAATGCATTAACTTTCATCATCAACACATTGATTTATGGAAATGCATTGATCTCTAGATTTTAGTTTCATGTTTTCAATTCATTCAACCAATTATTTTATTTGTTTAAAGATTAAATGCAACTCTACTCTTATTAATAACACATTTTTCATTGTAGCTTCATATTAAGTAACCACATTTTTTCTATAGATGGATTCCTTGTGTGTATGGTTGTCATTTTCTATTGCCTTCAAAACTAAAAAATAAAACAATCCAATCCTCCGTTCACTATACAAAATATTCTAAACTTGTGGCAAACAAATCCACTTTTCAGGTAAAAAATGGAGGTAAATTAGGCTAGATTTCCAAGGGTGGTCTGAGTTTCACATGATCATCATTTCATGCATTTAAAAACCATGTTCCCTAGGGTTTTGCCAATTTTAAACTAACCCAGATGCTACAAAAATTAATCAAAGTTCTAGACTGGCCAAAAATTTAAATTGCCAGGTCGCTAGATTCTATGAGAGGGTAATGCTACATGAATAGACTACTTCCTCAACATACAAGTTATCAAAATTCAACACAACAATACTAATTATTTCAACATGTTAATATTTCATCATTTTGACAACTAGAACACCAACAACAAAATGGACATCAAGCCAAACCCTGACTTTACATTTGCAGTGATAGGATGTAAGTGTGTGAGAGAGCGAATTATTGCAAAAGGAAAGAAGCTAAAAAGAACAAGATTTGTGTAAAATAAAGTTGGAACTAGAAACCCATGAGATGACACTAATAATGAAGATGGAAGCCCTACATTTGGTATAGTAACTAGTAGCCTTTGACCATATTCATTAGTCACCTCTCTACAAATACACCATCATTGTCCAACTCTCCAACCATGATTACGTTGCTGCAATTCTTTACCCATTGAACCCAATAATATGCGGAAACAAAAAACCATGAGGCATCTTTCATATTTCCTCTAATCAATTTTCTCTGCTTGTGGCATCTTTTCATTTGATCTACCTCCCATTTCCTGTACACATAGAAATTTAATTTTGTTTTGTTGGTATTTAGATAATACACAATGAGAGAATACTAGAGAACTCATTGTCCTCTAAGTTTTATGTCTTTGAAATGAAATCGCTTGTGCATATTCATTCTCGCTCTCTCTTGGATCACATGTTAAAAACAATTGTGAAGGAAATTAAAATCAGGTTAGCCATGAGGGTCTAATGATTAACGATGGAATGGATATAACCACATTCACCATCCATTTGGAATACTTAAAATACTAGTATGTTCAACTAAATTTAAGGTAATATTTAAATGAAATCGTTACCTAACAAACAACCAAGAGTGAGTAATTCAAAAGTTTTAAGTAATAGTATGGCCTCTCAATTGAATAATCTCAGGCTAAAACACACATTTTTTCAACTAGATTTTAGCTATAATAAATTTAAGGATATATGATTGAAAAGGGCCTACCTATTGTAAGAAAATCGCCATGTCGATTTCTGGAATTTTGAGATTAATTTTTTCATCCGACAATTTTTTTTCCAAACTTAATATACAAAGAATGATATGAGGGTAACTAAGCCCCCGAGCTACTTTGAATATGGTGTTATAATGGTTTTTCCAATCAAGGATTCAACATTTTTCCTAATATCCTCCCATCAAACAAATATATGTATCATAATCGAAAAAGATAAATCTATAAGCAATGATGACATGTATATAACAAGAACTCACCAAATATAACTTATCAAGGTTGTTGAGGCATGTCACCAAATACACTTGTATGATTTTCATCATCAATGGAGCTGGAAAATCCTTCAAATACCTCAAAACCTGGTAACCCAACAACCTTTATAGCATGATCAAGCTAATTTTTTTTCTTCTTGCAACATGATACGAGGGAGTGGCACATCCTCCAAATGCCTCAAAACCAAGAAACCCAACAACCTCTATAGCATGATCAAGATACACTTTTACGCTGATTGCAATAGGATGCAATGGAGTAGACACGTAGCATTGTTGCACAAGAAACAATCTTGGAAGTGGAGGAGTTGAATATTGACAAACACTAAGCACTCTGTAGCAGATTCATAAATGTTGAGGCAATGTGCATAGAGACATTGGATCTACTTTTATTTGTGTTGGAAATAGATTAATATAGTCATGGTATGAACAACTAACTTTGTCATGCACATTATTCCATAAATAAAAGTAGCTCATACACCCATAAACATATTTCATCTTTACATGTTCAACTTAAAAACAATTGTTGCTTTAAGTTATTTAGTATCAATTCTCAACTCTCACCTACACTATTTTCTTGAAGAAGATATTGTGATAATGAGAGTAGTGTGTTATTATATCATGGTGAAGATTTGTATTTCAATTTTTTTTTTTCAAGGGATTTTTTAATAATAAATACTACTTGGTATTCAAGTTGAAACGCAATTTCAATTATACGAAGTTGTTTTTATATAATCACAACACACCATCATTATGAGACAAGTAGAGTTTGCACTAGACTCAAATTTTATTCATTTCATTGTTTTTTTTAGTTATTTATTTCCATGTTTTCCATCCATCTTTCACATGCATTCAATGACAACTTACAATTGTGACCAACGGTGCTTGACACATGGTTGGGTGTCGTCATCTTTATTTATGCTACCTTGTCGTACAAATGGATGTAATAATCTTCATCATTGACATATTAACTCTACCTTGTCGTACAATTGGATGTAATATTCTTCATCATTGACATGTTTTCAATACCCAACCTTTAATTAGCCAAATAGATGGATCATGGCTTTTCACATTGTGTAGGCATGTTGAAATAGGGCTTCCTTGGATGTTCAATAACAAGAGAAGAGATTGTAGGGCTTCATCATTGAACCATGTCAACCGAGATTGTTTTTTGGGAAAAACGCTTTCACCTATTTCCACCACCTATACTATGGGTTGATTGTTTTTTTTTTTTAAGTTTAAGTAGAGTTAGGTAACTATAAAGGGAAGACTATGTCCATGGAATATATGGAATTTAAAAAGGGCACAGAAAGAAGGTGAGTAATAACAGTGCAACCCACTGTAGTTTAAAAAAAAAAAACTTTTGCAACCTATACACCCTACATTCTATTCAATGTTCCCTTTGCCCGCTTCAGAGGTATGCTAGTTCAAAAATAAATATTTGTGTAGATTTATTGATTTTTTTTTAGAAGGTGACAAAACTCTCAATTATCCATCCATAGTGAGGACAATCATCACTAGCTACAATTCGTAAATGTGGGTTGATTCATCATCTTTATTAAAGGAAAACCACACAACCTAAAATAACATGTTGATGCTCTCTAAGGGGCAAATCTTCACTCTTGCGAAATGCTTCCAGGTCTTGGGTTGTTAACCTATTTCCTTACATCCTAGAAAGACAAACTCTTAGCAAATCATAAGCAATTTTAGGTCTTACTCCATGACTAAAAGATGGTTTCAACCTAAATAATATCCACAAGAAAAACAATATCTCTTATAATTATCATTTTATAGTATCATTTATAATTATCATTTTATAATATTATTTAACTTTATTCCCATATATCAAACAAAATATTATCCTTAATTATAGTGGGCAAATTCTTACTTATAAAACTATACAAACTTTTTATTATCTTTATATTTTTCTAACATAATATTTAAAATAGAAAAAATAAAGATATTTATGAAATATCTTTTCTAACTTGTACCTCGTTTTTCTCTTTACTCTAAATAAATATATACTTCACTTTTAGACAACGGTTTCACTTAAACTGATTCTGTAGTCTATCCGTCGAAAGATCATAAGGTATCATGATATTTTTTTTGTAAATGAGATTTCCATCATCGTAATAAAACCCAATTAATTAACATTGTATACACAAATAACCCAATTAATTAACATTACAAATAAAGTGTGAATAGCAAGGTTTTCCTTGTTTCTTTTAATTCTCTAATTATAAT